>JASDQU010439853.1:1850-12067 GCA_032191745.1 Picea mariana | reverse complement strand
CTGATAGCTTCTAATCTTGCTACGGGCGCAAATGTTTCACCAAAATCCAGTCCTTCTATCTGAGCATAGCCTTTACAAACTAACCTCGCTTTGTTCCTGATAACTTGTCCTTTCTCATTCAACTTATTCTTAAAGATCCATTTGGAGCAATCACGATCGATACTTCTAGGGTTTGGAGCAACTGCAAGCTAGGGTTTTGCAGTCACGGCCATAGCAGAGGACAACATGAGCACCAAAGGGGGTGGGTAAGGGAACCCCCTCATACAAACGGGTAGTAGTGGACAGGGGGAAAGGGCCAAGAGGCGTAGTTTTCAAGGAAACAATGACAGGAACCTCAGGATCAGACCCAGAAAAGGGTCAGGAAATGAACCAGGGCACAAGAGAATGCATGGGAGAAGAAGCCAAAGAAACTTAGAGTGAGGTGCAAGACACAACGAAGCCCAATGGGACAGAAGGACGCAACCCGTGCAAACCCAAAACAACAATGATACCCAAGGTGATACTGGAGGATCCAAAAACGCAACTCTACAGGGACCAGATGAAGACGCATGCGCTAATCTGCAAGTTCATGGGTTTGTGGCCCACAGAAAGAACGCTGCGCAACTAGATTAAATATCACTGGAAGCCAAGTGAAGAAGTGGAGCTCCACCTAGGCTCGAAAGACTTCTTCACAACAATATTCATGAACCTAGAGGACATGGATAGAGTCTTTGAGGGAGGGCCATACTTCCATGCCTCAACAGTACTGTACATGCAACCCTGGAAGGAAAATTTCTCCCCAGAAAAAGAGACTTTCAAAAGGTGTTGGTATGGCTGAGATTTTATTCCTTACCATTAGACTACTGGTTTCCCTCTAATTTTGAAGAAATGTGAAACAAACTGAGGAAATATGTGAAGACCTCAGAAGCCACCCTAAAAGGGCGATATACATCATACGCAAGAATCTTCATAGAGATGGATGTGTCGGGAGCACTCCCAGAAGCCATAAGTTTGGAATTCAGGGATGAGGAATGGATCCAAAACATAGATTACAAACAGATCCCCTTCAGATGCAGAAGATGCCATGAACATGGACACCTAATCAGAGAATTCCCTCTTAATAAAAAATAGGAAGCGGAAAACCCCAAACCACAGCAGGATGAGGATGGGTTTATAAAACCAAACCCCAGAAGCAAAGAAAAAAAAAAGCAGAGTAAAACCCCAGCAAGAAATAACCCAGAGACCCGAAATAAAATGGAAGGACGGGATACAACCAATAAATGGGAAGAAGACAAAAAGGATTTGACAAAAGCTTAAGAAGTTAGAGAACAAGCAACAAACGAGCCCATCGATTGGCCAAGTAAAAAGAAGGAATAGGGGAGTAGCGCAACCCCGATGGATGGAGAAACCAGAGACGACAACACCCCCATGCAAGAAGCAGAGGGAGATGCGGAAATGACCCCAAGCGAAGTAGGCACAAAAGATCTTGATCTCAGAGACCTTGTGGAAAGGGAAGGGATAGATTTCCCGAACATACTGGAGAAATGGAAAAGACAAGGAGTAGACAATATACCAACAGAGCAACTTGACTGCATTCGGTACCTATTTCTCCTAAGGGAGGAAACCAAAGCTAGAGGACTAAAGTGCACATGGGGAGATAGGGCACCTAGGAGTCAAAGCCGGTGAGGGACAACCACAAATCTCACCCAAGCAGACGAGGAGGAAAAAATACAGGAAACCAAACAATGTATCCCTACAGGAGCTTGGAGCGCTACTGATAAACTCAAGTAAGATCAAGAAACTCTTCCCCAACTCCCCCCCACATGTTTAAATAAAGTTTATAACTTGGAATATAAGAGGCCTAAACAACCCGAGAAAGCAGAGAATCCTTAGAAATAGACTAAAGAAGGAACAACCGGATCTCTGTTTCATTCAAGAGACAAAATGCACTATATACATAATGGAGGCAATCAATAAACAACAATGGCGCAAGTACAATATGGTGGCTATCGGGGGCCACCAAATGGTAGGAGGTATTCTCACCTTGTGAAACCCACAAGTACTCAGCCTAATAGCAGCCGAAGCGACCAAGAACACCCTTACGGTTCGCATGAAAATCATTGGAAACACAGAGGTGATTCTATGCACTAATGTGTATGGGCCCCAAGTGTCAGAGGAAAAGAGAGGAATGATACGACACCTAGAAGACCTTAAAAACCAATCCAACAACCTCCAATGGATCCTGGCAGGATACTTCAACATCATCACGTCACTTGCGGAGAAAAAAGGAGGTACAAGAATATCGGATAGGGATGCAGAAGAATTCTCAAAGTTCATAGACATAGCGGAGATGGTAGGCCTCAAAACTAATAATGGCCAGTTCACCTGGAACAATAAACGGATGAACCAGTATCAGGTGGCAACAATACTTGACAGATTCCTTGTATCAGAGTCAATCATTATGCGGGGGATAACCTTAGATTGCAACATCCTTCCCCGGGGGGGATCTGATCACTGGCCAGTGCAACTAGAAGCAAGCTTCCAAACCACACCAAAGAATAGACCCTTCAGATTTGAGAAATTCTGGATTGGACACCCAACTTTCAAGGAAAGAATCAACCAGTGGTGGTCGAAGGAGCAACCAGAGCAAGGGACAAGGATGTTCAAACTCTATAAGAAACTAAATTACATCAAATATAAGCTCAAGGAGTGGAACAAGGACAATTTTGGGAATATAAACCAAGAGAAAAACAACATAGAAGACAAAATGAAAAAACTCCAGGAAACTTGCATATCAGAGGGCTATACGGAGGACCGGAAAAAGGAAGAGATCCAGATAACCCAGGAATGGGAAGCTCGATGATAGCAACAAGAAACACTTTGGCGACAAAAGTCCCGTATTAGATGGCTAAGGGAAGGAGAACAAAACACCAAGTTTTTTCATAGAACAACCATGGCCATAAGAGCCCATAACAAAATCCTGAAGATTAAGGACCAGGATGGAATAGAGAGAGAGTCACATAAGAAGATCGAAACTACTCTGGTAAATCAATTCCACGGGATAGCCCAGGAACCCAACCAAGACAGAACGGAGGCCATACAAAGAATAACCAAACATATCCCCTGCCTAGTCACCGAGGAACAAAATAACAACCTAAACAAACACATTGCTGAGGAGGAAATTGACCAAGTTCTCCAGGAAATGCCCAATGGGAAAGCCCCAGGTCTAGATGGCTTCACAGTGGAGTTCTTCAAATTCTACTGGGAAATTTTCAAATACGACGTTTATAGGGTAGTGAAAGACTTTAGAAGGTTAGCCTCCATTCTAAAAGCGCTAAATGCTACAATGATTACACTAATCCACAAATAAAATGAATCCAAAACCCCTGAACGTTACAAATCTATAGCGCTGTGCAATGTGGTTTATAATATAATCTCCAAAGTTATAGAAAATAGATTGAAACCCCTCCTACCCACACTGGTCTCACAAGAACAGGCATGCTTCATGGAAGGAATACAAATAATGGACAATATCATCCATGCCCATGAGCTTATCCACACCCTGAAGCTTCATAAGAGAGGGGGAATGATAATACAATTGGACCTAGCAAAAGATTATGACAAAATTAGCTCACACTATATGGTCAAGACTTTGGAAGCCTTTGGATTCACCCAACACTAGATCAGTTGGATAGTCATCTTAGTATCCACAACAAGCTACTCACTACTAATAAATGGAGCCCTTGCCAAACCTTCCTGGCCCACGAGAGGCATCAGACAAGGAGACCTGATGTCCCCCTTCCTGTTCATTCTGATGATGGAAGGTATCAGTCGAAGCATAAAAAGCACAACTGCAACAGGTGAAATAACTGGTATCAAACCTTTCAAAAATTTCCCTACTTCCACACACCAACAATTCGTGGATGACACTTTACTTCATGGCATACCCACGGTCAAGGAAGCAAAAGCCTACAAACGAATCCTATAAGAGTTTGGGGAAGCCTCGGGTGTAGAAATCAACCATTCCAAATCTATGATCTTCTTCTTCAATACCAACCCCGCAATCCAAAGAAATTTGGCCAACATCTTGGGCTTTGAATGCAAAGAACTCCCAACTAAGTACTTGGGCATTCCCCTGATAGAAAAATCTTACAAAATGTCAACCTGGGAAGGAATAATCAACAAGTTACAGGAGCGGGTGAAAAATTGGACATACAGATCCCTCAACCTAGCCGGAAGACTTACTCTGACCAAGTCTGTTTTGCAGCAATTCCAACCTTTATGATGTCCATTTTCCCAACCCCCAAGGGGATACTACAAAAAATAAGAACCATCCAAAGGGACTTCCTGTGGCGAGGAGCGGAAAAAAAGAAAAAATGGGCCCTGGTGGCTTGGGAGAATGTCTGTAAACCAAAAAGCAAAGGAGGCATGGGGCTACAAGACCCGCAAGTGACCGATGACGCCTACGGGGTGAAACTCTGGTGGCATTGGGTCAAAGAGACTATTACACCATGGAAAAACCTGTAGAAGGCAAAGTATGCCCCGGACATATGTGACCAGGACAGAATCCATTTCAGAGGCACCAGGGAAGGTTCAACCATCTGGAACCTAGCCTGGCGCAACAAATCTTGGATTCAGACATAAAGCTTTTGGGAAGTAAGGAACGACAGAACAACCAGATTCTGGGAGGATGCCCGGCAACAGGAACCTAGAATGGAGAAACCAGACAGGGAGGAACTCCAACAGGAGAAGATCGCGCAAGGTAAAACCAAAGTCTACCATTATTGGAAACAAGAAATAGATCGCAACAAATGGAGAATCTGGGACACTCTCACTCTACAGAATAGAGACCAAACCACAACAACATTAAAAGAGGTGGAGGAGGAATTGGGGAGATGGAAAATTGCATTCACGGAAGGAAATGACCAGTTGAGATGAGGAAAAAAAGACAGCAGGGAATTCAACCTAAAAGAAGTCTGACACTATATCGCGGACCAAGACCAAGAAGACCCAATGCAACAATGGGATAAGCTTTGGAACAACCCCCATTGGCCAAAAATAAAAATTTTCCAATGGTTAATACTCCACAACCGAATTCTAACTTGGGAAAACCTAAGGAAAAGGGGATTCATAGGTCCATCCAGATGTCACCTCTGTCAAGCCAAGGAAGAAACAATGAACCATCTCCTCGATGAATTCACCTACACAACAGAAATCTGGGACTGGACGGCAGGTATCTTCTGACAGTCCAATAGGATCAAAGGTAACATCTCCGCAACTATCAATATCTGGAAAGAGAACTACAACGAAAATGAAGAGGTGAATCTTTTTTGGACCCTCATCCCGGGAATGATCATATGGGCAATATGAAAGGAAAGGAACCAGCACATCTTCAGGAACAAAAGCTTGCTGGAAGAGAAGATCAAGGAAACAATAATCTCCATGACAAGAGAAACGATGTAGAGCCGCAATTGCCAGATAGGAAGAGCGCAACTCACATATCAGGACTCTCAAATCCTAGAAACCTTCCACCTGAAAGATGGACTCAACCCCAATCAGGTAAGATGGCCACCACAACTCCAAGTAGGTGAGCGCAACTGGAAACCACCACTAGTAGGCTCCCTCAAGCTGAATTTCGACGGGGCGTCAAAAGGTAACCCAGGCTGGATAGGAATGGGAGGAGTCATCAGGGACAGTGAAGGAAATATCATCCGACTGTACGCTAGGATTCTGTAAAACTCAACCAACAACACCACGAAATTCGGAGCCCTGGAGATCGGCCTCGAGATTCTAAGCCAAGAAAGGATGACAAACGCCATAATGGAAGGAGATTCCATGCTGGCTATCAACACAATAAGGAGACTCTAAAACGATACCAGAGTGGTAAAAATTCAGAGGCATTGGCGCTTGGCACATTCCCTACAAAAAATTTAGGAGCACTTGTAGACGAGGATCACAGTGGAGTTGCGTTGGGTACGTAGGTCAGAAAATGGTCTGGCAGATATAATCGCTAACGAGGGGGTCGACAAGGAAGGACCAGAACTTGACACTATCTGGAGTAACATCCTGAATGGTCAGTTCTGAAAAGACTTCACCCAACTAGCGACAAAAGACTGTGACGACAACCGAAGTACAAACGACCACAACGAGGATGAAGGCACAGGAATAACTAAAAGGCATGTAGGATCCAAGAATAATTCGATATCCCACCACTCAAACACGAGTTACAATGCATATCTAGGTCACACAACAAGAGGAGGTATGACACCACGGTCTTGTCAATAAGAAGAAGTACAGGGGTTGTCTGTGGGAAAACAAAAAATATAATCAGCAGGCGACAAAGGACGAAGGACAAAAGGGTTTCCCATGGTCAAGTATGGGTACACCTCACCCAAGTACATATACGGGGAGTGGAAATGATTTTTGTACAGAGTGCAGAGCAAAGGATTGGTGCATGAATTACAACAGGGCTTCCAAGAGCACAAATACCGAATCAGTGAAAAATGACCAGAAGGTACAACTTTATGAGCGTCCCATGATTGCCAGGATGAGCTCGCATCCGGGGAAATCCCATAAGAGAAGAAACACCAGGAATAGCCACAAACCAGAAAGAAGCAATTACAGAGGCCATCTTACTTACAAGGAAGGGGCAAATAGGAACAAGAGAAGAACCCAAGGCAAAGACCACCACAAACAAGCCGAGATGGTACAAATGAAGAAAACCCATAGCAAGAGAGGCCCCCAGTGGAAAGAACCTCGGACAAGCGCCCGAAAAATCACAAGGATGGAACAAGCGGCCAGAGAATCCAAGGGTACCTTTCTCACAGAGGTTGATCCAAAGGGCAAAGTGATTATCAATAGATGGGAGAGAGAAATCAATACCACATGCAAGGGAAAAGCTTGGAAGGAACTAATTCAGGAAGAAGATGGGATAAGGGACCCAGGGGCTACACAGCCCAGAACGACCCTCTACCACAAAACAGTGGAGGAGGTCTGGCGAACAAAAATGTTGATAGGAAAGATGAGCGCTGGCTGGAAAGAGACCAACAAGGAGGCTATCAGGGATCACAAGAAGGTGCTCACAGAAATCCTGAGTCGCCTCAATAACCTAGAATCCAATGTAAAAAGACTAGCTGAGGAGCAGAGGAGCCAGAAGGAAAACATGGAATGAATGGCAGGCTAATTCCACCTTTACCTACGCTATGTCCACCACATGGACATCACTCCAGCAGACCGGAACGGAACACCAACTTGTATCAGAAAGACACACATGGTGGCATAGAGGAAGGAGAACGAGGCAAGAAAGGATGGAGACGAAAGACATCCCATCATCCTGGACTAACACAGTTTCAGCCCATGGTCAAGTTGTGTTCACTGTAGGAGCTACCCCTCTTTTATGGTTATGTCTTTTATGTATATGTTTTGGTTTAGTTTTTCAAACTGGTTTTTGGAGGACTGGGTCGATTTCCCATGGTGGCAGCCTAGTTTTCCCCCCTGCTATCTTAGACAACGCAACTCCGGGATCCCCGATCTGGTTTCCTTTTTGGAAGATCAAGGGATTCCCCTTCTCTTTTTTGTATCATAACTTCTCTCAGTAATACAATAATTTACACTCACTTACAAAAAAAAAAAGATAGTACAATTTTCAAAATCCGGTATTAAATATTGGACATGTGGCATTCTGTACAAGTTTGATCTCCATAACAGTCCAAAAATCAGCAAAGATTGGGGAAATTACCATAACTTTCACTTGAAATATCAATTTTTGGTCAGACATGTGGCATTACAAAGAAGAAATATCAGAGTACTATAGGCCAAAATTTCAGACTCATAAGGGCCTAAATTTCATAAATACATCATAAATAAGGTCGGCTAGGAGGACAAACTCCAAATTAAGGGTTTGAAAGGTACATAACTTACAATTGGCATAAATTTTTATTGGAAGATTTCTTTTTGGTGATTCAAAATTTGTGATGAAGAGGGAAAATAGGATAATTATTATTTTCTCACATCTCTCCAAAGTCTGCTCCAAAAATTAATTCACCAAATAAACCCCTAGAGAGCTCAACCACGACTCAAGATGAAATCCAAGAGATTTATCACCAGATGCAAAAGAGGATCATTGAAACTAGGGAACAAATGGAAAAGAATATCATTGAAAATAAGGAAGAGATGAAAAGAAATAGGGATGAAAATAAGAATGACATATGACATGAAAAAAAAGATGGATGAAAATAAAGAAAAAGTACAAAAAACCATAAAAGAATTGCAAAATTCCATGTCTTCCATGATCTTTCAAGCTCTGGGTGAGAGACTCCCTAAAGGAGATATCAAAATGAAATGAATCCATGAAAATAAAGGTAGTATTCATGTTGAAAATACTACCGATAACAAGCAATTTTCAAGTGGATTTGACTCCAATAATGGAGTTAGTTATGGTGGGGGTCCTAAAGTCAACTTTCCCAAGATTAAATTAAAGAAGTTTGATGGAACAAAGGTCTTTACCTGGGTGAACCAAATAGAGAAATATTTTGAACTACATAATATTATGGATGATAAGAAAATGATTAACATAGCAACTTTGAACTTTGAGAGAAAACCATATCAATGGTATCAATGGGTAGTTAATAGGAAGCCCCCTTTTTATCATTATACTTAGGGTTTATTCACAAGAGACTTAGAAGAACAATATGGGAAAGTTTGGGAACATGAATATTTCAGTGAATTGACAAGAATAAAGCACTTAGGTGATATTAAAGAGTATAATTCAAAATTTCAGGTATTGACCACAAGGGTGGATGACATAAGTGATGAACATTTGTTGGAAGTTAACATGGGTGGATTAAAAGAAAATGTTAAACATGAGATTTTCTTAAGACGTCCTGCAAATATTATGGAAGATATGCAATTTTCTCGTCATATTCAAGTCAAGAATAAGGCTACACATAAGTATACCATGGGAGCATACACGGGAAACATAGATCATTTTGGGGTTCATAAGAAAAGTGTACTTAAAGTGACAAGTTGAAAGAAGAGCAAAAGGACTATGTTTCAATTGTGATAGCCAATAGAGTAAGGAGCATAAACGCGGTGAGAAGAAATTATCCTACATAGACTATGAAGAGGAAGAAGATCAGGAATTGGAACTGCCACAAGATATAGATCTATAAGAGACTACTCCAACAATATCTTGTCATGCATTGGTCGACATCAATACTCCACAAACCCTAAAAATACAAGGATATATCAAAAATAAAAAGGTAACAATATTGATTGACTTTGGTAGTACCCATAATTTCATCAATTACAAGTTAGCAAAAGATCTCAATTGCTTTGTATATCTAGCACCAAAGTTTCAAGTAATGATTGCAGATGGAGGTACCATAGATTGTTCTGAGAAGTGCCATAGTATTAATATCAACATGGGGGAGTATTTTTTGGATAGTCTCGTGATTTCCATCCAAATGGGTGGTGTTGATGTTGTATTAGGGGTCCAATGGTTACAATCATTGGGAACAATGGCCCTTCATTTTCAATATATTTTCATGATATTTTCCTTAGATGGAAAGGAAAATTAGCTTAGAGGTATCCAAGGGAAACCGTCTATGGTGATAAGCTCTAATAGCGTGACACAATTACTCGAAAAGGGACACTGTGGTGTGATCTCACAATTGTGCTCACTTGATGTTCAAACAACTATATCTTCTACTATGTTAGATATCCAAATAGTTATCAACAATCAATCCAAGGTATTTGGTGAAATGCCTAACGGTCTTCCACCTGCTCGAGATCATGACCATGTTATTCATTTGCAACCAGGCAGTGTACCACATAACATTAGGCCTTATAGGTATCCATTTGCACATAAGAGTGATATTGAGCATATGATCCAAGAGATGTTAGAGGCCGACAACATTCAACTTAACCAAAGTTCTTTCACTTCACCAATGGTGATGGTTACAACAAGGATGATTCATGGCGTATGTGTCCAGATTATAGACAACTCAACAAACTGACCATCAAAGATAAGTTTCATATTCCTGTCATTGATGAACTATTAGATGAATTGCATGGAGAAAAATTCTTTACTAAGTTGGATCTTCGCTTGGGATATCATCAAATCAAAATGAGGCATGAATACATTCCCAAAACAACTTTTAGAACACATGAAGGTCATTATGAGTTTTTGGTTATGCCACTTGGACTTACTAATGCACCTTCAAAATTTCAAAGCTTAA
>JASDQU010439852.1:124619-136743 GCA_032191745.1 Picea mariana | reverse complement strand
AATACACTTAAATGATATCTTGCCTTTATAATTAATAAGGAGTATGTGGCACACTTTTACTTGGCATCCTTACACTTCTTTATGCCATCCCTTACTCTTAAGGAGTGGATGAGCCTCCCTTCATACACTTCAAAAAAAAAAAAAAATCAATAAAATTTATTTCTTTTCCCACAAAGAATAGGGGTCCTCATCACGATCCAACCTACCACGATCATAAGATAATAACCTAAGTGTCATTACCACTATGGCTACCACACCAGGGCAATGGCCTTTGACATTTTCTCGTCAAAGGACAAGGGGTCTCATCACGAGCCAGCTTGTTCACCTAAGTTACAATCTAGTGAGTGGCATTATCACCATCTGGCTACCAAACCAGGATAATGGTCTTTTTGGAAAAGACGATTCAAATAATTATCAAGGATACAGGCTCATATAAGGGTTAAAAGGAAACCCTATCGAGGCTATGGATGCCTACTAGCAACAGTGGCTCTTCCTATGGTATGGAAGTTTACCTTAAACTCCAAGTTTCTGTGTGTCTCTACATTTCCTTCACTCAATAACGAGGCTATCATTTCGGTTGTATTCAATAAAATGGAAAAGTAACAACATTATGATATGTGGAATATTATTTAAATGAACAGATTTAATTTATTTGGCGTATGTATCCTTAAAGAATTCTTTTGAGTATAGGTATATTTCAATTCCACAAAAGAGGACTAACATTTAATGATTACCGTTAAAATATGTTGTTTGAAAATAAATCATTGATCCCCATTGGCGGCGGCAGTACAATCATTACTTCTCACCATCAATACCTACACTCATTACTTTCCCCTATGTTGACGGTCGAGGTCGACCTTTATATTAATGAGGGGAGTGGACGCTCAGCATGCTTCTCGATAAAGATAGTAATGATTGTAATAAATACCCACATTTGTAAACACTTGTTGTCTCTGATATTTGTTGTTTTCAGTCATTTTTCCTTCGAGTTGGTCTAACCAAGTCTTCTACCAGGAACGATAGTCATCCACATTTTCTCACAAAATGGGTGGCAGAGGTGTGCGCAGGGAGCCAACTTTACTATAGGTTACAGAGCAAGCAAGAGAAATCCTACACTGTCTGGGGTGGATGGAATACTTCAACCATTTGCAAGGATACGACACGAATGTGACGCTTGAACTCTTTCAGAATCTACAGGGAGAAATATCTATGGTGTGAGGCATACAAATCTCAGTCACCCCAAAAATCTTAGCAGAGGTCACAGGCCTCCCTAACATGGGCATTCAGTGGAAAGGAAGATACACAGCACTGAAGGAAGCTGTGGAAACTTTCACATACCCTGGGGAAGAATTGGATAAGAAGGGAAAGGGACTTAATCCCAGTACCCTCAGAGAACCATGGAAGGAACTGGAAGGGATAATGCAGCGGTACATCACATGTGATGGACGATACGATGTAATTCAACCTCACCACCTCAAATTGTTGGCAGCCTTAAAACAAAGGTTAGTACTTAATCTACCTTTCTTTCTGAATGCCATATTACATGAGGTTGCCTTAAGAGCACAAAAGTCCAAGGATCTTGTTACTATTATTAGTCACCACGGATTAGTTAAACTAATAACAAATAAAGCACTAATTCAAACTCAATTGACCTGGGATAATCTGATTGAGGCCAATAGACCTCCACAACTGGAGCAACCTGAATTTTTCTATGAAGAACCACCACAAAAAATTGAATATAGACAGGCAGAGGAGACTACTTCCCAAAGAGAAATCCCATCTCCTCAAACCGAAGCTGAGGCAGACCCTGCCCAAATCATAGAGGCTGAGACCTCACAAACACATGCATTAACGAAACAGAGGAAGAGAGAAAAAACTGCCCCTAAAACCATCATTCAGACAAGGAGAAGAAGCAGACAAATTCAGGAAACAACTGAAGCAATTCAGGGTACAACAAAACAGCCTGAAGAACTTCATAATTCTACAGAACAGTCTCCACAGGAGAATGTTCAAGAAATTGGGCAAGTAGAATAGACCTCACAAAGGAATGATCAGGAAGACTTCCAATCAGCATTAGAGCATTTGACATAACAATTTTTGAAGAGCTATGAGGTAGTAATAGCCCAGGTTTTGGGAATCTTGGGAACCTCAGTTGACAGAGGAACAAATAATCCATAAAAATGCCTAAAACAAGCCTCCTCTTCAAAACCAATTGAAGATTTTCCTAATATTGAAATGTCTTTTCCAGAGGACACAGCATAGGAAGAACCTCATTTTGAAACAAGAAGCCCTCTTGGATAGACAGAACATTTGGAAGGAACAGAGGAATAGCCATAATTTGGCTAGAAAGAAGAAGACCTTGAGACCTCTCATAAAAGAAAATCATCCAAGAACCATAAGAAAATTAGAAAGTTAAAAAAAGAAAACAAATTGTTGAAGAAAAAAGCTAAGAAGGCTGAAGTATTAAATTTGAAGGTGCGTAAACTCAAGGAAATTAATAAGGAATTCAAGAAACGGTTCGAACAAGCAGATAAGACCCACGGGAGAAAGAAAAACAAAAGGGCCAGAGTGCAAGGAAGAAACCCTCTTCCTAAAGAAGCAGTCAGTACAAATTATGTAGGGATACAGACAGACCCTGAAGAAATAGTAGTTAAAGAAACAGTAGTTCAGAACGAGGAAGTAATTCCTTTAGAAACACAAGAAAATATGACAACTACAAAAGAAATTGATGCTGAGGTGGAGACAGACACCTCGGTATTAGAGGAAATATCTCAACTCCTTGAGCAAAATGCTACCATCAGGAGATTGGAGGAAGAATTGATGAAGTCTCAACAAACCCTGGCTCAAAACATAAATGAATTACTGACTATGGCAGAGCACCAAGCACTCCAGTCCCAAAAATTGAGTGTTATTGTGGACAGAATGGAATCTGAGCTTACAAAGGCCCAGCAAGCATTAACTTAATCCAGGGAAGAGATGGGCACTATGGAAGAATATCAAGCATCCCAATCTCAAGCACAGGGTGTCACCATTGATAAACTAAAGGCAGAGCTGGGACAAGCCCAGCGAGCATTGGCTCAAAACCAAGATGAGATGGTCACTAGGGTTGAACATCAAAATCTTGTTAAACAACTAAAGGACATGATAGCAACAGGGAGTGAGACCTATGTTGCGCTCACCAGAGCCCAAGGGAAGGTAAAAAAGGTGCAAACCCAATTGGAAAAAGCTTTGGAGCAAATCAAAGAAATCTGTGATGTCTACTCTGATGTTATTAATTGCAGAGAACCTGGCACCAATTACACTTTATTCTTGATGGAATGATATCTGTTATTGAGAGTGAAGGCCATCAGAGTAGGTAAACCTATTTCATTTTCCTTTGTACCTGAGTTTATTTCATGTTTCAGAGAGCAGGACGAAAAGGTACAATAATTTTTGTGTGAGTTGTACTTTCATAATTTCATTCTAGAAGAAGAAAGGAAAGATAACCCTGGCCCATTCATAGGTGATATACAATTTCAGGCATTTATTTCATTTACTCAGAACCAAGTCAGATGGGTTAAAGCTCATAAAACCTTCCTAAAGAGGGAAACTGGGTTAGATCTTTGGGTTAGGGGAGAGCCTCCAAAGTCCTTTCCAACCATTATGCGACATAAAACCTTTATGAAAAGAGGGGGGGTCGTAGAATCCTTAGCCCCTATCCATCTACAAGTTATACGTTCAGGTATCACTCGTTTTAGAGAGCTTAAGGAAGAAGCTCTTGTTTCTTCTAAACTGAGATGGGATGCATCCTCCAGTGAAGTAAAGAGTAGGGAACCCTTTGGGTACAGGAATTTCTTTGCAGCTACCTTCATAATAGAAAGGTATTCTAGATTTCAACAAGAGGAAGGGCCTACTTGGATTGGGTGCAGATATAATCCCCTATCGTCTGGTTTCCTCCAGAAAGTTACCAAAAAGATTATCAAATTAACAAGAAAAGGGAGGATGTTGCTTTTGGAGAACTCAAAAGAAGAAATGGGTTTAAGAGGCTTGGTGAACCAACCTTTCCACCTTACAGTATTACTGCTTTACATGTAATATCTCATCTTGCATGAGTACATGCAAGAAGGTAAGCTGGGGGGTATGTTAGGTTATGAAAAAGGTATTCCCACATTTCATGATATCATCTTGATTGACTTTTCATTTATTTAGGAGCAAATAGAATAGAAAATGAATAATATACTCTTTAGCGTTATTTTTGAAGTTAGATTACATAGACCCTAAAATATGATTGGAATTGTTTGGTTTTATTATAGGATTGGTTAAATATTGTCAAACCCAAGATAGCAAAGGGAATCTTGAAGATGCACAAGTTATTGGAGGTTGAGGACTGTATGGCGCAAGGCAGTTTTGAAGATAATTGAGTTTCTTATATTCTAACTTTATAATAGTAAAGCAATCCTGAGGATCTCTCGATCCTCAGGATAGCTTGATTTACCCAGATTATTGTAATATATAAGGGGTAAATAGATCTTGAAAAAGATATAGAAGAATTGCACCCAAGAACTCAGAACTTAGAATTGCTCTCCGTTAGCAGTTTTTGTAAAATGTTGTACCAGCTATTAAATCAATAAAAGCTTTGAGCAGTTTTACCATTTCTATATACTGAATTTCAAATAGTAGTGCTTCTAAGGACCAAGGGCTCGGTCTGAAGGAGCTACTGTTCGACCTGTAATTGTATCAGTTCAATTTATGTTTTGTGATTCGATTCTCTTTTACAGTAGTTAAATGAATTCATAAGCATGTTGATGATTTCATGTCAATTGCAAGAGATAGATATTTCTTGAAGCATTAGATGATTGTTGTTCCAATTCCTATTACTGAGATTTGATGCATGACAGTTCCTCATAATTTCACATTTGTTGTTCCTTTCACTTAATTTACATTTGTTGTTCCTTTCACTTAGTTTACATTTGTTGTTCCTTTCGGTTAGAATATAGTTGTTGTTCCTTTCAATAGAAATACGATTGTTGTTTCTTTTTTATTAGATTATAGTCTCTGTTTCTTTCCATAGATAGAGTAATTCGCTTTTTTTTCCTTTCCAACAATTTGATTCATAATAATAGTCAATTCTGCAAGTCTTTATTTAGATTCAATTATTTCTCTTAAAATGAATTCAATAGATTAATTAGTTCCTTTCCATTGCACAGCTTTAGATTTCAATTACTAGAATCTGTAATGAATGTTTGAGGAACTTGATTGTTGATAAACTCAGATTTGCTTTAACTACACGATTTTAGCCTCTACGAGCTATCTGCACAGACTTTGTCGATATTCTTGAGATAAAAGACGAATCCTCGGGTTGATAAATTAATGTTAAACTAAGGTTGTTTTTAGACATCTTTAGACCCCAACAACAATCCCATGATAAAATATCAGGAGGGTTAGCAAACACATAGATCAAAACTCGGAAGGAAAAGCGTAAGCTCAGCAGCCGTCTGATCAGAGTAAGAAGCCTCAGCAGTCGTCTGATCAAGAGGTTGACCGCATCGATCATCTAAAATAACACGCATCGGTCATGTGAGTGATCATGGGCTTAAGGACCATTGGAAGATCGTGATCATCATATCGTGTTCGAGTGGAAGGACGGGATAAGATAGAAGAGTTGCATCGCATATGGATCGAGCCGTTGATCCTATATCCTTATCTGAATTGTTGGATCCAGAGGACACATGGTGAGAAATCAGCATTTCGCTGACTCGCGAACTAGACAAGTCAAAGTTGAGAGTTGTAGGAAATCATGAAACACAAAATCACGATAAGATATGGACCATTGGATCACATAGGGCTATGGACCATTGATCTAGATTATATCGGATATCAGGATTTGGAAGAGTCGGGGTTGGCTCACGTTCAAACACTCGATACGCGAAGTCGTGATTTGATCACAGTCGACAATTAAAGGGAGAATGAGGATCATTGATTCAATAAGGATATGTGGCATACCACGTAAGAAGACTACGTCAGCAATGACACGTGGTGCAATCAGACACTGACAAGTGTCAAGTTGATTCGGCATTTCAGGTACGTGCAAATCACGAATATGAGTGACACATGGAAACTACTCGGCTTGTGACACATCATCAAGTGACATAAGCAGTTACATCACTCCGAGAGTTTTTAACATTACACTCGCCCAACATTTGAAGTCTCGAACGCCGAAATCCCAAAACGAACATAAGTCGTCTGATCTGAAAGATCGCTTTGGGTGTACTCTCGACTGTCGATCATACTACAGCAAAATTTGAGGCCTGATAATTTCGAAGCTCAGAGACGCAAAAGTGTTCTCAATCATTGATCATACTACAGTGAGAGTTGAGGCTTGAGAATTCCGAAGCCCGGAGACACGAAATATTCTCGACCATTAATCAAAAGAGAGACATGCGTCAGCCATTTGTCAACTCTAGAAGAATAACGTACGGAGGAAAGAAGGAGTTTGAGATTTGATATCTCCGGAGTCTGGAGACTCGAAGTAAATGGTGACCATCCATATCAAAACATGATTAATTCATAGTCATTGGATTTAGCAGTGGAAGGATGAGAGTAAGGTTTAAACCTGACCATTGATATGTCTCTATGAAACAAATGTGAACCGTCCAATTGTTTCAGCGATATCATAATTGGGAGTTTTGAAATGTTGAAATCCCGAAGTTCCGAAGTGCGAAATTCCATCAGCCGTCCATCTCGTCAGAATATTGAATCGTGACCATTGATTTGATAAAACGCTCAAGCACTCATTTGGATTAGCATCTGGTTACCGCCGATGGTCATATGATATAATAGATTTAAAAGGCAGAATATAATACGTCACTTATATTAATAAGTCTGTGGTTCTGTGCCTATGGTCATATGAAATTGGTTTGAAGGGAGCGCCTCATACATATTTAGTTCGATAGAAAGTGACACCAAAACAATACAAAGAATCGATAAATGGTTGAATATGGTATGTTGGTGAACCAAGAATGCAGCAGAAACATGAGTACGATCTAATGAGTTGATCCATGTCTGTGATCAACTCGTGACAAAAATGAATCGATACACAGTCATGATTAAAAGAGAGTTAAATCATGAAAACATGAATAAAGAATAAAAAAAGGAAAAAATGATATTAATTAAAGTTTAGATTATCATTTTAAATGAAAAGGTACAATGGTTCAAATAAAGGGACACGATGTTTTATATCTCACTCCAATTTGAATATTATATAAACAAGAAAAAGTAGTGAGAAATGTGTGTCTCTGTGGTTAAGATTAGAAGATCAAAAACAAAAGTAGAGTCCAAGATGAAGAATTGTTCGTTCTAAGGTGCTTGTCAATGTCTAATTGAAGATCATGAACAGAAGAAGACAGAGCAACAGTTATGCAATCCAGTACTTGATATAGAAGACCATACAAGCAGAGGTTGTAGCAGACAAGTAGAAAGTACAGCAATGGTTGCATGAGTCAAATTCGATGAAGAGAAGAAGAGATCAAATTGCATTATAAACTAAGGGTAGTTGGGTGGTGCAAGGGCAGGTTGGAGCCTCTAGGGGAGTTGGTGCTTCCTTTTCAGTTGTAGTTGACTAAACAAAAGGTCGAAGCCTCCTACCAGTTGATGTTGGTGAACAAAGGAAGTTGGTGCTTCGTTGACAATTGTAGCTGACTAAACAGGGGGTCGTAGCCTCCTACCAGTTGGTTCTGGTGAACAAGGGTGTGGGTGCATCCTGATCAGTTGGTGTTGATCAAAAAGGAAGAATATATTCCTTCTATGTAACTTGTAAGAAAAGGAATTTTGCAGTTAATATAAAAGTGTTGGTGGTTTTCCCAGTTGGGTTCCACGATAAAATCCTGTGTTCATAAGATTTTATTGTTCATCATGTATTGCTTAATTAAATAATTAATATGTGTGATTAATATGGATGAAGTTAAAAAGAAAAAGTAGGCAATATTGATTCATTCCCCCCCCCCCTCCTCAGTATTGTTGGATATTCCATCATAGATGTTCATGTTCAATATCTAATAGTGATGGGATATTCTAGCATAATCATCTAGTTGATGATAAAAAAAGGTATTCCAATTGACTACAAACTCGCCTCTATTTTGGTTCGAGCTCAAAATGAGGTCATAAGAATTCAAAAAATATCCTTTTATTGGGTCTTGCGAGTTTATAATTGTCAAGGAAACTCTTTATCCAATGAGGAAATAGGATTAAACTTGGGGAAGCTTAGGGTTAAAGGTTTATCAGCCTCTCAAACCATATCTTAATCATCCTTATGCACTTAATGAAAAGCACCATGGAATCACTATGCAAGATGTCTATCACTCACCAGTCCCACTTCCAAGGCAAGATAATGAATGTGAGGGAACTCGAGCTCCAATCACACATGCTCAATATCTCAAATAGATTAGACATTGAATGCAGTAGATTCATTTACCCCAAGTGAGGTGGGATTATGGAGCATTGTTCTTTTGCATGGTGGAAGGAACATGGGAATGTTTTTTGTAAATTCGACCTCTACTAAAATTGTGCTTTGGTTCGGAGGTTGGTGGTTGGATTTCTTGTTATTATGTATGCTCTAATCATTTTGGTTCTAGTCTATTTTCAAGATTTGAATGTTGAGTCATTGGGTCCATTTCATCTCAATCAATGTGGAGTTGCATTAGTAAATTGGGGGAGTTGTTTATCAGGTGCTTTGTCTGTGAATCTTAACCTTTAGAATTTGATTTCACTCATATTCTAGTTTTATGGTTCCTGGTGTTGTTTCTTTGAGCTCTATGTTAGTTTCCCTCAAAAAAAATTTGGTTTAGGACAGTGGGTCTGTCAAATTTTCAAGTTATATCCTTCCCTTGTGGATTTGACTTCTAGTTTTGGATTAATAATTATGGATCATTACAATTTTCAAGAATTCTGGAGGATTCTCAGGTCCCATGAAGAATTAATACAAAGAAATAGAACATCTATCTTCTCTATCACTTCTAAATTCCTTGACGATGAACAATAATGTATCTCTAAAATTGTAACTATAATGAGCACTCTAGTTCAAGTTAATCATTAGTTAGCCATTCTTGAAGTAGAATACAATATAATAAGGAATCTAGTGTTGAATTTTCACAAAGATTCTCGGTCTAGGGCATCCAATCAGTGGTTGTATGTATATCTAGGTCAAGGGGAATAGAAGGAGGAGGATAATGTGCACCAACTCTTTGACGATATGGATATCAGAGACAAGGAATCGGTCCCAACTAACATAGGCCTAAAATAATCCACAAGCCACCACATATTTCACTAAGTAAATGTTTTCTAAGATTATCAATATGTTAGGTATATTTTAAAGAATCTATAGTAGAAACAAGAAATGAGAATTTTTTCCAATAAACATATGTAAACTCAGTATTTTGTCCTAGATATGTGTAACTTGTTTGAATCTAGAGGAAATTCTATAGGTTACATTAGTGCTATTTAGTTATACTACAACCATTTTGATAATATAAATTACCCAGTTTTGGTTTTTTAAAAAGTGAGGTTATAGGAAAAGTTAGAGAAGGTAACTTATTTAACTCATCAACCTTATTATGTGCCCATCACCACATAGGCCAACATCTACCTTCCACATAGTACTTTAGTTACATTTTGTATGTCTTTCTTAAAAAAAGCATAACTTTGGCATTTAGAGTATGTTTTCAATGTCATTTTTTGAACTTCCTATTTTTTCGAGAGCTTTCCATCCAGACAATGAGTTTCTACTTTTGAAGCCATATTGCCTACTTATTTTAATATGGATATCCCAAGTGATATTTTGTTTAAGAGTTCAAATTAATTCTCATGGAAATATCGTATGGAGGATATACTACAAAGTAAAGGAATTTACAGAATTTCCTTGGGAAAATAAATTTCTCCCACGGATACCTCAAAGAAAGCCAAATGGGATAATAAAAACGATGAAGCGTGTGGATTAATCAGAATGTCCATCTCTATTTATTTTTAGTTTCACCTAGTTCAAGAAGTTAACAAACCAGATGACGCTTAGATAAATATAGAAACCATATTTGTTAAACACGATGAGATTTGAGCCTGCCATCTTGAAAACCAATTGATTTGTTTAAATCCTAGTGATTTCTCTCGCATTCAAGATTATTTATCTAAGTTTAAAACACTTAGAATTTTACTTGAAGACTCTAACATACCAAAGAAGGATAATCGATGTATATATGTCATTATTTTTAAGCTTGGTAGTGAATATTCTATTTTTGTATCTACTTTTCAGCCTTCCATATAAGATCTAGGGGCTGCTTACAAAACACCCACTCTTGAATATTTTTGTAATTTTTTTATGACAGAGAAAGATAATCTCTTGCATCTTGGAGTGATCAGCACTATAGTTACATAAAATGAATCCTTAGTGGCCCAATATAAGTATAAATGCAATCATTTCAAGAAGCAACATCCTCACAACAACAAGCAAAACATGTGTCCCAAACCCTCTCTGCCATCTCTTACTCCTAATGGTGACAAAGGAACTAAATCAAAAGGTAAATAGACTGAGAGACATTCTAATTTTTTCAGATGAGATGGTCATATAGAGTATGAATACTTGAATAAAATGGAAGTCTTAGAAGCAACAATGAAGAATCACAAAATCAATCTTGATTTTTCTTCTTATAACACTTATTCTCATGAATATGCACTTTATGCTTTTGGTTTTTCCTTCAATGAAACATATACTTCTTATTATAATTAGTGGCTTATTTATTTTGGAGCATATTATTATATGGCTAAGGATAAAGCCATTTTTACTGCTCTTAATGAATGTAACACCAAAAAAATATTTGTTGCTAATTATAGATCTCTTAGTGTTGTAGGGTCTAGAATAGTTTAGCTCAATAATGGTCATTTGAATGATGTATTATATGTTCCAAGTCTCTCCTGCAATATTTTGTCATTATATCAAATCACTCACTCATATGAAGGTAAAACGATAGATATTTTACCTCACCAATTTGTAATTAAGGATTTAAAATAACCGAAGCATGTCCTAGCAACTGAAATTGTTGACAATATTACTAGGTTGTATAGATTTGACAACTTTGGGTCATCATATTTTCCATTAGTTTTTATTGCTCATAGTGATGACCTAAACAAACTTTGGCATGATAGATTTGGTCATCTAAACTATTTCTCATTGCAACAACTATGTGATCGGAATATGGTGATTGGTCTTCCACTCATTTCTTGAAAAGAGTGTTTGTGTTGTTTGTGTTCTTAGCAAGCATCGTTGGAACAGTTTTGACAAATGTGCCTCTTGGCATGCCTCGACCCCCTTGTATATTGTTCATAGTGATTTGTATGGTTTGATTTATTCTCCTTCTTTCTTTGGGTTCAAGTACTTCTTAACTTTCATTGATGACTTCTCCAAACTCACTTGTATTTATTTCTTAAAACTTAAGTGTTAAGTTTTTGATATGTTTTATCCCTACAAGGCCCTTGTAAAAAAAATATGGACATCAACTACAGAAGTTAAGAATAGATGATGGAGGTGAATATATTAACAACAAATTTATAAAGTATTGCACGGATTAAGACATTCAAATGCAACATATTACTACATGGTGTTGTTGAGAGAAAGAATCACACATTAAAGGAAATGGCAAATTGTACGATCCAATCTAAGGGCTTAAGTCTTCATTTTTTGCAGAAGCCATTAATTGTGCCAATTACATAGTTAATCAAACTCCCACAAAGGCTTTAAAAAATACAACACCTAAAGAAACATTGGGTAAAATTAAACTAGATGTATGCATAAGCTCATATTCCTCATGAGAAAAGGAAAGCATTATAGCCTAAAAGTGAGAAGTTAGTTTTTTTTGGATATTTCGAACATGTAAAAATTTATAGACTTATTCAACCTTGTTATATCCCTAATCCGAACCCCAATTGTAAATGAAATTGTAAATGTACATTTAGGTTGGTGAGTCGTTGGCACTAAGTGTTGATTTGGTGTTATGCGTACCTGAGTAAGTGTGTGTGGATTGCGCATCAAGGGAAGGATGTGCACATTCCATAGTGTTGTGCACACATGCGTAAGTGCACGAGGATTACCTGGAAGTGTGCA
>JASDQU010439852.1:101316-113888 GCA_032191745.1 Picea mariana | reverse complement strand
TTAAGTTTGATGAAGGTCTCTTCCCCTACAAGCCTAATTCAACGTTTGTGCCATCTCCAGCCTGTGAGCAATCTTTGGCATCTATGCCATCTTTTATTCCCAACTTTTATGTTAGTTTTTGTATTATGTTGTCATTGATGTCAAAGGGTAGATGTCAAGTATCGTCAGAGTGATGAGCTTGTATCATTGATGTATTGATTCTTGGATTATGTTGTAATTGATGTAATTGATATCAAAGGGTTGATGTCAAGTGGTGTCATAATTATGTGTTGATAGCAAAGGGAGTTGTATCATTGATTTCACGTCATGGTTGATAAGAAGTACCAAATGGATGAACTCCAAAGTAGTCCCCTTATGGTGAAATCCCTCATGGGAAGATGCTTTGCGAAGTCCAAATGGTTAGCCCTGGCAGTTTGGTTAAGGGAATCAATTTTGTTTGAGGTATAAAGGTATGAAGATCAGTATATTTGTAGGTAATACTATTCTAGATGGATAGTACATGTCATGCCATTTCTGGTGATATGTGGAATGTCACATAACTCCTCACGGTTAAAGAGTTATGAACATGTGAAGTTGGATAACCCTCATGAGTTATCTAGAAGCCCCTAGACGGTCAAAGAAGTCAAATTATTCGAGAAGCTCCTAGAAGAAGTTGACCAGTTAAAGTGGTTAGTCATGGGTTAAGTGGTTGCAAGAAGAAAACAATATAAAATAAACTAGTTGCAAATAGAAGTGGAGAGTTTACTATTTGTGGATAAAGTGGTTGTAAGTGGACAAAGTGGTTAGAAGTGGGTTAGCCCCAAAAGAAGGAAGTTGGTTAGATAATAATCCCTAGAGGAAGCTACTTGGAGAAGTATAAATAAGAGATCAAGGGTCTCTTATGAAATGAATATTTGGAGTGTATCGAAGATCTGTTTTTGGTGAAATATCCATTGCAAGGATTCATGAACGCATCAGAAGTTATGCATGTCTGAGGCACCAAGGAGGTTTGACAGCGAAAGTTTCAGAGGTTCAGAAAACCCTAGTTTTCTGAAGCAGTATGCAGGCTGATAGTGTAGGAGGTCACATACCTACGTGGGTCACAGAAGGCGAGGGTGCATACATACGTGTGTTAAAGAAGGAAAGGTAGCATATACATGGAAAGGACATGAAAATCTTGAGTAAGTGTTAGTGCCAGGTTTTTGAAGTCTGAAGCATGTTCCCAGGACAGTAATCTATAGGTTCAGATATGATACATAAGTTCTAGTATAGTTACATATGTTGTCTTGATTCTTGGATTTACTCATGGTATGGTGAATTCTTGAATCTTTCTTGGTATGGTTGTTATGATGTTTGGATATGGTAGATGTGGCCTGGTTGGTTGAGTGGTTCTATTCTGATATGATTGAGGGATATCTATGTTCTTTGATGGTGTATGCATGAGGGACATGCATAGGTTTTTGGATGGTTTATAATTGTTTGTGGTTGGTGTGGTATAGATTCGGCAGTGACAGGTTGGTTGCAGTGATTGGTTACAAGTGGATATGACAGAGTCAGCAAAGGTCTAAAGGGCCAGAAGTTTGAAGTTTAAGAAACCCTAGTTTTTTGAAGGTGTACACAATCTGATAGTGGAGGAGGATGTGTACTGCAGTATAGACAAGTCACATACATACACGTTTTGAAGTATAGATAGGTCGTGTACATGTTGACAGATTATTTTTGTTTACAAGTTGGGTCTTGTACTTGGGGATTGGATTCATCACATCTCATTTGGTGTTGAGATCCGTAAGCTGAGTCTAGTATTTATATTTGGTACTCTATTAGAGTTGTTTCTCTTTTCAGTTGATGTTGATAAAACCCTAAGATTGTAGTCTCTTATAACACATAATACAAAAGATTATATATATATATATATATATATATATATATATATATATGGTGTCCTTTGTGTTCTTTATGGTGATGGTTTATTGTTGATGTATGTTGTTGAGATATGTTTACATGCAAAAAATTAGTTGTGAAGGGAAGTAATGAATAATGATGATTGAAGTGTTTTCTAACACTAATTCACCCCCCCCCCTCTCAGTGTGGTCGGTGTGTCCAACAATTGGTATCAGAGCATTCCTTCATCATAATCCTTACAAGCTTGAAGGAGATCCATGGAAACACAAATGGATGAACATGCAGATGAAGTTCCCCTCTTTGATGAGACAGATTACTCGGCATGGAGAATAGAAATGAAAGAGTATTTGAAGGAAAAAGGATTAGGTGTTTGGAATACATTTGTTGTTGGATCAGTTCCCTCAAAGAATCAGTCAAAATTTGTAGCAAAGAAGAATAATGCAGTAGCATTCAAGACCATCTTGAATGGACTTTCAGATTCTGTTAAAGAAATCATAGGAAAATGTACCTTCGCCAAGGACCTGTGGCTGAAGCTAGAGAAGGCATACCAAGACTCAGTCATCAATGAAGTTAAAGACTCTCCAAAATATTTTGGTTGGAATACTCCTAAATGCAATCAAGTTGAATGTTCTCCTGCAAATGAAGAAGAAGATCTAGAGGTAGTTTGTGTAGAATCGGCTAACAATTATCTTATAGATGAAGAGGAAGATTTGTTGAAGCTTAAAGATAAAATTATGAATGATTTAGAAGAAATTAGCATAGAAATAGGGTATGGTTCAATTGTTTTTTAGTATCTTTAAAAATACACTAAGGAAGTCCTAGAAAAGTACCCAAGGCATACCATGGCACTAAAGCAAATTCTCAAAGAACAAGAAGAAAGTAAAAAGACTCAATTAGAAGAAAAATAAGAAGAAATCAAGAGACTAAAGAATGAAATAATTAGTCAAGCATAAGAAAAGAAGCAGGTATATGATGAGCTTAGAAAAATCCTTGAAATTGATGTCAATATGAAGACCCAAATTGAAGAAGGCAAAAGGATAAAGGAACTATTGAAGAATCAAGTAAATGAAAAGGAAGAATCATGCCATAAGTTGGAAGCAGAAGTTGTTGATATCAGAAAGAAAATAGAGAATTCAAATACTCATATCAAGTTCATGAATAGCTCAACAATATTAGATGAAATCTTGGATAGTCAAATATCAATAAATGCTAAATCAGGTCTTGGATACAACAAGTAAGTTGCACACCTTGAAGCTATCACTTCTAAGAAGCATGACATAAGTCCTTCATTCTCAAAAAGTGGAAGCAAAGTTGCAAGTCAAGCACCTATACAAAGCGGGAAAATTTTTAGAAGAACATAGCCATATTTACACCTCAAAGCAAATTTAGAAGAGAGACACCTTCAAGGTGGACACCAAGGCAGAGGTATGAAAATGTTTTTCATGGTCATTTCTTCTCATGTAATGAATATGGTCACAAAAATCTTTGGATTGCAGACATTATGCAAGAAAATATGTTGGAAGGTTCCATAAAATCCTAAGATGTTGGAGATGTAATCAAGTGGGACACATTGTTGCTCATTGTCACACCATGAGATGTTACAGTTGCAGTGGGTTTGGCCACAAATCTCATAATTGTTGTAATTGAAGAAGACAGTCAATGAGGAGTGCTTCACATATCATGGTAAGAAGAACACATGAAATTTGGAAGGAAGAAATTGTTGAAAATATGGAAGCTCAAAGTTCAATTTCTGAGAAGCTAGGACACTCTCAGAAGTGGATGAAGAAGACTGAACAACCAGAACAGAATGGAATGCATGAGGCAAGCTCGAGCTTTACATTTTCTGAGGCATACACTAGATCTTGTGGGAATAGTCATGTATATACGCGGTTTGTCTAAAGAAAATTCATGTGCCTACACGAGTTGTATGCGGTGAAGTCGCATACATGTGGGAAAAGCCTCAAAAAGAGGGGTGTATAGATGAGTTGTTGCATGGTTTAATGATATGACTCTATTTTTGCAGGGTCTAAGATGGTATGCTTCAAGTTTCATGTTTTTATGTGTGTTTGATGAATGTATGGTGATAATATGTGGTTGATTGTTGGAGAATATTCTTGATGCCTAAATTGGATGCATGGTACTAACCCTAGAGTGTGGATTGAGGCATTTTCTGTTAAGGAACAGTGTTGATTATGTTATGTATTTTCTCAGTGAAGTTATGGCATTTTTTTTGTGGGACATATCATGTTGATGTGATGATAGCTAGAGTTATATCATTGATCTATTGAGGCGCACTTTTGGTACATGTTTAGAGGTACTATTGGTTGCTTAGTACTTGTTGTAGTGAATGGTTTTTTAGGCAGATCTGGTGTAGTACATGACTGGTACATGTGTGAGTTACATTGATACATCTTGTGATGTATTGTTATATGCATATTTTTTGGATGTCTTGGTGTATGTATTTGGCATATGGTTGAGCTACATATTGGAACATGTAGTTGATGAGTTGATGAGGTGGTGATGTTGTACATGATTGATGAGTCATAGCTTGATGCATGATTGGTACAGACTTGATATATTATTTTAGGCACTTGCTAGTAGTATCATTGGCACATGGTTTATGGATGATATGGAATATTTTTATGGATATATTGATTGTCGTACATCTTGTTGAGGTTTTGTGCATGGTTGATGCACTTGCTTGGTACCAGTGGTGATACATGTATGGTGCATGGTTGATGCACTTGTTGATGGTATATGGTACAAGATTGATGCTTGATGGTTGAGATACATTTTATTGGCTTGTGACACTTGGTTTATGATAGAGGCATATCATTTATGATATGACACTTGTTTGAGGCACATGTTTGGCATGTTGTATGGTTGATGATGTTATTGGTACAATGATAGAGGCACTTGTTGATGATATTGATATATTCTTGGTACACACTTGGCACATATTCTTAGCATATGATTGATGCACTTCATTATGGCATATGGCATTGTGTTGATGTGCATGGTTGGAACATGGTATGGCATAGGATGTACATGGTTGATGGTTTTTTCATGATTCATTTTTGACATATGTTTTTCTTCATGATTGATGCATGATATTGTATGTATGATTTTCATACACTTGATGTATGGTAAGGCACGAGTTTATATGATTGATGCATGGACATGTTCAAGGATCACCATAGGAAGAGAATATCATTCTTGAGTATTTTATTTATGTTATGGTTGAGCAACAACATTTGAAGATTGCAGTGATAGCATATTTTTCATATTGTACAGAAGATAGGGGGAGATATACCCACAGGGGGAGTTATTCTTCTTCCCATGATTGGTTACATATGTATGATTCCAGGTGGAGAGATGATAGATATGATTGGCATCCATGTTACCAGCATTGCATCAGAGTGATATCCTTTGTCAAAATGGGAGAGATTCATCAGATGCATGGAGAGAATCCCTGATGTAGATCCCCCTTCTCTCCTAAGGGTTGCGCGACCTCCCAGTCTAGGATCGATCAAGAAACTGATTTTGATTGACTCTTCGAGTCTCTACTAGACCCCAAACCCACTTACACAGGTCCTTTCTCCGAAGACGCAGGTCGTACAAGACCCGCGGGCCCTCTCCTAAACGTTGTTCAAACCTCAACGCCAAACGGGCGCTAGCTCTTTTCTGGCTAAGCCCTTTCCTTTACGTGACCATGGTTATGACCACTCTCCTGATCAAAAGGCGCATCGCAACTTTGCGTATCAGGTCTTCATATGTGATTCACCCCAAATATCCCGACCTCTGAAATCCCTATAGGAGCCTAGCGCATGCTAGCCCCTCTATTCTCCTTCTTCGGTATGACCCTTCACTATGACCATGGGCCAATATTTCGAGCGCATCGTGATTTTGCGTATTGGGAACTCCTGATGGAATTCACCTCCATTCTCCCGAGGTCTGAACTCTCGATATCTCCCTGGGAAACCAACGGTCCATATCTCTCCTTGATCCGATGGCTCAGATCGAATCGCGAACTGAGATTTCGCGAGTTCCCAGAACTCATACTTCCGATATCCTAAGTTGTGAACTCTCGACAAGACCAAATCTATGGTTTAGCTCCCTCCTTCGATCAACGATTGTGATTAAATCGCAATTTCACGATTTGTGAGTTCTTGTAACTCTGCCTTTTACTTCTCTTAGTCACGAGTTAGTGAAACATTGATCTCTCACCATGTGTCCCCCTTGATGGATGGTTCTGATGATTTCGGAGCTTTCGTAACCCTAATCCTCTTATATACTTTCAAGTCTTATCGTTAGTGAACGTTACCTTGATCGGGTGGTTATGATTCCTTTTCGTTATGTCTGAATGGATGAAATATTTCCCCCTTTGCGCTTGCTCCTCATTGTCTGAACGTTGATCGGACAGTCCAGATCTTTCTCTCTGAGATTACGCTTTCTTAAGACTTAGAAGATTTTTGAAGGATTCAAAGGCTTCTACCTTTGTCCTTCCTGTGAGTCTATTTCTTGTTATATTCATAAGAGAAAAATGGCTACAACTAAAATCAAAACAAAAACTAAAAAACCCAGAAATTCCTCACTAACTTGCAACTATCTACTCTACAGCTAGCCTCATTTAGGCGTACATAACCTCTATTTATCTCAGAGGGCTCTTAGGGTTCCCCCCTGACTACTTGTCTACATCAAAACCTAACCTACGACTATCTTAGTCCAGTCTCATTCTAGAGTCGGAGTGGAAACTCCCACTTCGCTCGTGATTGCTCAAGCGAGCCTCAAAAGATTTTTCCGACGATGAGTTAAGGCGTACTTCAAAATGTTTGCTGCAACTACCAGCATTAGGATTCTGTACAGACTCCGAGACACTGATAGGTCATGCTCCACGTGCTTGACAGTGATGCTCCTGCATCAATCCCACAGGACAGTTCAGCTAAGAGGAGGAGCCTCAGGGATAGTTCAGTCAGGGGGAACAGCCCCAAAAAGATATATCATTTTCCATTGATGTCAAAGAGGGAGAGATAGCCACATTGATGTGGAGAAATAAACATTGATGGGGAGCGATGACCACTTTGAGCATGAGCACTTCCATATCTAAGTGTTGCCATCAATGATTGGTGTTGACATCAATGTTGGTGTTGCCATCAATTCCAAAGGGGGAGATTGTTATATTATGTTTTCATTGATGTCAAAGGATTGATTTCAAAGGGTTGATGTCAAGTATTTTCAGAGTGATGAGCTTGTATCATTGATGTATTGAGTAAGTGTTGGTTCCAGGTTCCTGAAGTCTGAAGCAAGTTCCCAGGACAACAGTCTACAAGTTCATAACCGCTACATAATTTCTAGTATAGTTACATATGTTTTTTATGCTTAGATTTACTCATGGTATGGTGAATGCTTGAATCATTATTGGTATGGTTGTTATGATGTTTGGATATGGTAGATGTGGGTTGGTTCGTTGAGTGGTTATATTATGATATGGTTGAGGGATATCTATGTTCTGTGATGGTGTATACATGAGGAACATGCATAGGTTGTTGGATGGTGTAGAATTTTTTTTGGTTGGGATGGAACGGATTGGGTAGTGACCAGTTACAATTGGATATGATAGAGGCAACAAGGGTATGAAGGGACGGAGTTTGAAGTTTCATAAACCCTAGTTTTTTGAAGGTGTACGCAGAATAACATTTGAGGAGGACGTGTACATACATGTATTGCAGTATAGATAGGTCGTGTACATACTCGTGCTATAGTATAGACAGGTCATGTACCTTTTGATAGATTATTTATGTCTATGAGTTGGGTCTTGTACTTGGGGATTGGATTCCTATCATCTTAGTTGGTGTTGAGATCTGCAAGTTGAGTCTTGTATTTAGAGTTGGTACTCTATTGGATTTGTTTCTCTTTTCAATTGATGTTGATAAAACCCTGAGATTGTAGTCTCTTGTAACACATAATACAAAAGCTTACACACACACACACACATATATGTATATAGTGTCCTTTGTGTTCTTTATGGTGATGGTTTATTGTTGATGTATGTTTTTGAGATATGTTTACATGAAAACAACTAATTGTTAATGGAAGTAATGAATAATGATGATTGAAGTGATTGCTAACTAAAGTTTTGAAAGAAGTGTAAAAATATCCTCACATTGATTCACCCCCCCTCCCCCCCACCCTCTCAGTGTGGTCGTTGTGTCCAACATTAGTGATCCTATTTTGGTTTCTTTTTCAAATGATGATAGTGAGGATGACTCTACCTGCTCATGTGGCTTTGATATATCCTTCTATAGTTTGGATTTCTGCAAAAACACCCAACCACACTCTATTGTGACAATAAGAGTGCCATCAACCTCACCAAATATCTAGTTCAACATTAGAAAAAAAACACATTGAGATACACATGTGCTTCATAAGAAATCTTATCATGATCATGTTCTCAAATTTCTCTTTTTTGCTATAGATGATTACGTTGCAAACATTTTCATAAAGTCTTTATAGAAGTGAATTTTTCCAAACCTCGATCTATGTTAGGATTTTAGGAATTTGTCATTAAGGGGGATAGGCTCTAATGCCTCCCCCCCTCCTTATTCTATTATGTCACCTTTGTAAATCCTTCAATCCTATCCCAAGTTGTTCTTAAGAGAGGATGTTAGGATATTTAGACACTTATGATTTAGTTATAATCAACTTGATCTAATGTGTCTTTAGGTAAAGTGTGTTTCCTTAGTTTGCATTTGTATGTATTTGTAGCAATTTCATTTGACGGTCATGATATATTCTAGACATAAAATGATTTAAGAGTTCATATTCTTCTCAATACTAATGGTTATATTGAATGTGGCTTAGTATATGATTCTTCCATTATCTCTATTTAAAGAGCGTGGAGGGTCTTTGTTGATGATTGATTGTTAGAAACTCATATGTAAAGTTTTTTTTCCTTTTGCATTAATATATTGTCTCAAGTAGCCATGGTGGTTGGGGTCGTGGATTGCTTCCCTCTTTGAGGGTTTTAACCGTCTAATACACTAATGTATTGACCTTTGATATGTTTGTGTGAGTCATTTATTAAGGTGCTCGACCTATGTAGAAATACCATGTTTATCGAACAAATGATTAACCTTATTTATGACTTATGTGTTTTAAATTAAATTTGAGATGTATCACTCATTAAAATTTTGAGATGTTGTATAATGTTTAACTTTAGTTATACGAAATCATCTAATTTGGATTGTGATTGCAAAAATGTATGATAATTTAATGTCATATAATGTTTAACTCTTTTTCAATGTAAATTTTGTGTTGTCAAAGAAGATACAAAACTTTGATTAAACATGTTTACAAACATGATTAAATGATTCAGTCATTGATTGCACAATTTGAGTAATTCTTTAAATCATTTTTTTTTATTAAACGATATTCTTAAATTTATTCATAAATATTTTTACTAAACTAATTATTGATATTGATAAAATTAAAATTATCACAGTTAAATTTAACAAAATAATCATTCCTCCAAATTTATGTAATGATAGCATATTGCATATTAAATCAAGAAAACAATTCTAAATAAAATTTGATTAATTCTTTAATTCAATTTGTTTGATTAAATCCTATATAAAGTCTTCTAGTATTAACTGTGAAAATAATTCTAAATTCTTATATCAAATATGAAAAGAGACAGAAAAAGACATTCAACTAAAGTGACATTAATGCATGATAATAGTTGTTAATGTTAATCTTACAAATAGTGATAACATATTGCATATTAAATCATTAAAAAATTATAAATAGTGATAAGATATTTTCTATTAATAAATCAAAACAACTCTAAATAGTGATAATATATTGCATATTAAATCATGAAAATAATTTAAATACTATAGTGAATTTTACGATAATAGTTGTTAATATTAATCATACAAAAAGTGACAACATACAGATTTTCCAATTAAAAATGATTAATGATTCATTAAAGGGAGTGACTCTTACAAAACAATTAACTTTTTTCAAGATGGCTATTGTAAATGGTTGTTAATTTTTTCATATGAAACATCATAAAATGAAGGAAAAATGATTTTGGTAAATTGTATAAACTTTTGTAATTATTGAAATAGTGGTAACTAATAATGCGTAAATATACTCGTTAAAGATGTTTGTGAAATTATCATCAAATATATTTTTATTCTCTATCGTGATTTGCACCAACCATTTCTAAATAATTATTATTACATAACTACAAAATCTAACTAAAATTGTGATAATTAAAAAAACATGCACAATTGGACGATTACATAAACCATAATAAAAGAACATGTCCATAACCTAAATGTTGAAATAAAAAAAAAATTAATATCACTATTTGTTTCCATTACTTGATTATCTTCCTCACTATGCATGATATCTCGTGTTATTTATTAGAAAAATAGAGGATTTACAGTAGAAATAATAGAATATACCAAGATTTATTATAGAAATGACATAATATCAAGTATAGAAGAACCAAAATACCACATATGGTTATACCTTTATTGATGAAAGAAGTGTTCACTTGCCTCTTCAAGGGGGAAACCTATAGATGAGTAGAACTCCAATTTCAATATACTTCACAAGATATATATATACATTGCTTCTACTTATTTATATAGTTATATCTACCTCCTAGGAACTTTCTAATAATTAGAACCTTCTAGTAATCCTTCATACAATTATTGCTTTCACACTATATCTACTACATAGGTTTTATTTACTAGAGATGGCCTCAATACATATCAACCTATCTATCTATTTAAGAGGGTTGGGGTAGGACCCTAACATGCCCTCCCCCTTATAAACCAACATTGTCCTCAAGGTTGAAGATGAGGGAATTCCTAAAGAATCTTTGTTAGTTTCCATGTGGCATCCTTGAGCAGTGTATCCTTCCATTGTATCAAGAGCTCCTAGATAGTGTGCTACAAGAGACGACACTCTCTTTTTTCGAGAACGGCCTCAGGCTGCAACCAAATGGAACCTTCTTCATCCAATTCTAGAAGGCTAGTTTGAATACGGAAATTAAATCTGACCACTTTCTTTAGTAGGAGATTAGACGAATTTTAGAGTGGCTAGGAAGCTCCAATTTGTAAGCCACTGGACCAATACACTTGAGAACCTATATAGGTCATAAAACTTAGGAGTAAGCTTCTAATGGTGGTTTTATTTGAGGGATTTCTACTTATAAGGTTATAGACAAAGGAACACCTAATCCCCTTCTTCAAAATGGCATTCTAAATTATGTTGACCAGCTTGTTGCTTCTCATTTTTTGAGTCATTACCAGATTATCCTTGAGGGTGTGGAGAATGTTGGCCTGAACTATGAGGGTTGTGTCTACCTCATGCACCTTAGGGACTCCTAGTAAGTAGGATAGTACTTATGGTGTATTTTGACCATAGACAACCTCAAAGGGAGTCATTAGAGTGGCACCATGATAATTTGTATTATACCACCATTTTGCTAGAGGAAACCACTAGACTCATTGGTATTGTCATTCTAAAATACAACACCACAAATACGCTTCCAAGAACGTGTTTCCAGCTTCAATGTGACCATTATCTTGGGGGTAATATTTTGTGCTAAGATTCAATTTCATTCCCTAGAGTTGGAACATCTCTTGCCAGAAATTGCTAGTGAAATTGGGGTCACGGTATATCATAATAGATTGCAACATACCATGGAGTTTAAAGGTATTATCCATGAATACTTGAGTGACTATAGGAGCTTTATAGGGGTGTTGTAGAGGAAAAAAATGAGAATATTTGAAAAGATTATCAACCACAACCATGATCACAAATTTATTGCCAGAGTTCGGTAACCCCACATTGAAGTCCATAGAAATGTCAATCCATACATATGGAAGAATGGGTAAAGGCTGTAGTTCACCTGGAGGTTTCACTTTCTCTCCCTTGTGTTGTTCGAAAATGTCACATTCTTCCACAAAGGCACAAATTTCCTTCTTCATTCCGTCCCAAAAAAATTAACTTGTGATTTGTTCATATGTTTTATGTAACCCTGAATGACTTACTATGGGAGAGGCATATAGTTCAAATAACACCCTTTATTTGAATGTAGATTGATTGTTTAAATAAATACAACCTTTATAGTGAAGCTCTTCATTTTTCCAAGTATATCCCTTATATGCATGGGGTTCCATTTGAAGTTGTTGGAATATTCTATCTATCTTGAGATCTATGAACCATTCATTGTGGATGTTTGTCAACCAGTCTACTACTATGAAGGAGAGTGAAAATAGGGACCCTTCCTCTTCATACTTCTAAGAGAGAGCATATGATACCACATTCTCCTTACCCTTCTTATAAATTATCTCATAGTCGTATCCCAACATTTTGGTGACCCATTTTTGTTGCATGAGGTAAGAAATGCTTTGCTCCAGGAAGTATTTCAAGTTGTGATGATCGATTTTAGTCTAGAAACATTGCCCTGGTAGGTATGGATTCTAGATATCCATAACATGAAATATAGCCATCATCTACTTTTCATAAGTTGGTTTTCCCAAGTGCCTCTCACATACTTGTTTGTTGGTAAAATCCAATGGTCATCCCTCTTGCATGAGTACTACTCCAATTTCTTTACCCAAGGTGTCACATTCCAAGACAAAGGTCTTAGTGAAGTTGGGTAGAGAAAG
>JASDQU010439852.1:85180-101148 GCA_032191745.1 Picea mariana | reverse complement strand
CAAGAAAATATATTAAACTTGTAAGAGTTTTGGGGCAAGGCCAATCCTTCATCGCTTCAATTTCTTCTGATCCACATGCACACCATCATGACTAATAATATAGCTCAAATATTCCACTTCAGAGACACCAAAGGAACATTTTAATCTCTTGAGAAAGAGACGATGATCAAAAAGTAGTTGTAATACCTAATCCAAGTGTATGGCATGGGCTTTCCAAGTTTTATTGTTGATCAAGATGTCATCAAAAAAGACAAGGAAAAAATGATGCAAAAATGATTGAAATGTTCTGTTCATGAGACTCTGGAAGGTGGAAGGTGCATTACAAAGGCCAAAGGAATCACCTCGTAATGTATTTCATGAGTTAAAAAATAATTTTAGGAATATCCACCTCCATGTGAATTTGGTGATAGTCCGAGCGGAGATTGAGTTTGGTGAAGAATTAAGCACCCTTGAGTTCATCCAAAAGGTCATCAATGATTGGGATTGGAAACTTATCCTTGAATGTCAAATTATTGAGAGATCGAAAATAAAGACACATGTGCCAAGTGCCTTCTTCCTTGAGGACCATGATGATTGGTGAAGAATAAGGGATGGTACTAGGGTGGATGACACCAATGTCTAGTAACTTCTAAACTATCTTTTCTATTTCATTTTTTAGGCAAATGGATGGTGATACACGCATACATTAGGTGGGAGGCTACCCAGAATGAACAGAATATATTCATCATGCTCCCCTTGGGAGGGTGGTAGTCCTTGGGGAGGTTCAAATACAAATTGGTGTTTGGCCAAGACTAGTTGCATGTTAGTATGAATGGGTTGAGAAGGTGTATCAAAATCTTGAATGGCATGAATTAAGCCACAATGATCGAATGCCCCTTTTTAAGAATATTTTGCATATGGTAGGAGATGATGATCTCTAGAGATTTGGTTGTAATTCCTTTGAAATTGTAGTTGTGCCCCTCCTATTGGAAACTCATGTATAACTCACAGAAATCCATGGTGATGGGACCTAAAGTCCATAACCATTCAACACCGAAAACAATGTTACAACCACCCATTTCAATAGCAAACATGTGGGTTTTCAAGGAATAATCACACATTTGCAGCCTCACGTTTTCATAGAACCTCCATTAACAATCATGATTTTGAATTTGTTTATAGCATGAATGTATCAATGTGTTTCTTGGGCTACATTCAATGAATGAAGTTATGGTTGCTACCACTATCAATTAAAACAATGACTTTGCAATGTTTGATGTAGCCAATCAATTTGAGGGTTTGGGGACTAGAAATACCAAGCATGGCATGTAGGGATATCTATGGTTCCACATCCTATGAATTATATGGGGGGATGTCTTCAACAGTTGTATGAAGAGTCTCCAAAGATATAGCTTTATATTCATCATCATAAATGTCCTCTGAAATGGCCATAATGAGTTTTTTCTCCTTACAGTTATACCCAGGAAAATATGTCTCATCACAATTATAGTAGAGACCTTTAAGTTGGCACTCTGCAATTTCAGCTCGGGTTAACTTGTAGATATTGAGGGGTGGAGAGGAAAAAGAGGGATTGGTAGGGGGGAATAGAGGGATGAGGATAAGAAATAAATGGGGTATTTTTAATTGAAGCGTTCACCACCTTTTGGGCTTCTCGAGCTAAATTTGAGATGCTTCCAACCAAGTAGTAGGATGAACCATTAATACTTGTACATGTATCTCTTCTTTCATACCACTAATAAGAATTACCTGAAAAAGTATTGGACATGCCTTTGGTGCGTATGGCCAGTTGCTCAAAAGTGGATACAAACTCTTTGACCGTACCAAATTGTTTAAGCTTGGTCGATTGTCCCAAATAATGAGTGTTTGTTTCAAAGTGTTCATAGATTTTTGAGACAAATTGTGTGCAATCAATATAAACCCTATGGGATTTATTATTCCATTTCCACCATTGTTGACATTGAGAATCCAAATATATGACACCCACATGAAGTTTCATCAAGTCATCTATGATTCCAAGTAGGGAAAAATAATGTTCCATTTGAGTGATCTATCCCATGGGGTCAAATCCATCAAATTTCTTGAGATCCACTTTAAGAATTCTATGCCACATTTGAGTCATCAATTCACGAACAAGTGGGAAAGATTGATGCCTAATGGGATTGGATGATTCAAAGCCTTCCATTTGGGATGGTTGGTCTAGCCATTAAGAACCCATGTATTCTAAAGAAAGTATTTGAGTTTGCATCACCATGAGCTTGGACATGTGGTTGGGGAGTGACTCTAAGTTTGCTAGCTTGGACATGTGGTTGGGGAGTGACTCTAAGTTTTCTATCTTGGACATGTGGTTGGGGAGTGAATCTAAGTTTTCTAGCTTGTCATAAATGGAATCAATATTTTGTTTATCATAGGAGTGGTTGTAGTATATATTTTGTTGCAATTCATCACAAAGAGTTTCCAAAGAGGAGACTTTGATGGATATCTCTACGCCTCGAGTGTTATCCATATGGATGTGGGTCCATAAGAAAAATGTTAATGGAGAGTAGTACCAAGGCAATCAGCATTTTGTTATGGGTCTATTGAGATAGCTTCTTGGTAGTGTGGTGAGAGGGTCCACTAAAAATATTTACTAGAGAGTGGTAACACGATGATCATTTGCTGCTAGGATTCTATTGAGTTAGGTCTCAAATAAGGGTTTGGATAATACCCAAACCTTTTTTCTGCTTGCGAATTTTACTACCGCCTAAATATTGTTGTGTTAACATAATTCCCAAATTCTCAATACTACAACTTATGAAGGAATTTTGTGGATTGGCAGTAGGGGACGGGGTTTCCAAGGTCCTGAGGGAAAGGGAGTTCCAATTTCTATAGCTCTTTGATATACATATAATATCCAATAGTAGTACTTGGCCCAATATCTTAGGGCACCAACTAAGGAGGATTAACCATACCCTTAGTTGTATTACCCAATTACCCAAGTACTAGAGAGTAATCTTCCCAATTGTTTTTCTCAGTGCACTATAGAAACAAGATGATCGATTAGATTATCTAATGATGGTTTTAGGTAACCTAGGGGACTCTTGATATACCCAAGGGTATGGTACAGGTGCTATATAATGTGGTACTACTCGAAGGGGTACCAAAAGGGGTTACAAAGTTGCCCCAACTAGGTGAAATCACTTGTATTTCCTAAGTGTATTCTTCCCCTACCACATATTTACCCACTAAATGGCATATCACTATGTTATAGATGTTGGAATACATCTCTAGCCTAAAACAATTCTCTAAAATATTGGCTCAAGAAAGTGCTATGATACCACTTGTGGTGTTATTTATTACCAAAATAGAGGATTCATAGTAGAAATAATAATATATGTGAAGATTTATTGTAGAAATGATATATTTAAAGATAAATAAGCAATAGGAGAATAAGAATACCACAAGTAGTTGTACTTGTATTGATGAAAGTAATGTTCACTTCCCTCTTTGAGAGGGAAACCTCTAGATGAGTAGAGATTCGATTACAATATACTTCACAAGACATATCATTACATTGATTCTACTTCTTTATATAGTTTTATCTACCTCATAGGAACTTTCTCTAGAAGGAACTTTCTAGTAGGTAGAACCTTCTAGTAAGGGTTCTTACAATTATTGCTTTCACACTGTATATACTACATTGGCCTTATTTACTAGAGATGGCCTCAATACATAGAAACATATATATCTACTTAATGGGGTTAGGGTAGGACCCTAACATGATAACAATGTTGTTGCATTGAAGGGGTGTATCATAATAGATCCCATTGGACATCAAGAAATCAGTGTCGAATGGGGATTAGGAGAAGCAACAAATAATCAAGAAAAAGAGTTTTCTCTTTACCAAGGATTGAAGCTTATAAACTAAAGGTGGATTGGGAATTTGGTAGTCATTGGAGATTTCACAATCATCATAAGGTATACTCATATCCTCTCCACTCCATGTAATTGTAAATTGGAAACGTTAATCTCTAGAATCTAATCGAAGTAAGGCCATTTGAGAGGATTTAGTTTTTCCATGTCTTAAGAGATAGAAACCACCAAGTAGATAAATTAGATAATGAATCCTCTTGCATGGAGGTTGGGAAGCTAAGGATAAAAGGGGGATAACAACATCATTTATCCCTTAATTATAATTATGATATAAAACCCAAATTTTTCCATGCATCCAACTCTCATTGCCAAGTGGCATCCTAAATTCAATATCGTACGAAAAGACAGAAGGTGGATTAACTCCTTGGTACACTCCCACACTTTGAATTTGATATTAGAGTAATCTCATATGCAATTTCATGTTCCAATGATGGACACAAGTGGGATAATTCTAGAAGCAAGCCCGGTTTTTGCATCCCCTAGTTGAATTATGACTTGAATTACATAGTGTTTCTCCCTCCTCGAGGGCTATGGGATCTCAAAGACTCAAGGAATGTTCTCATTGGTGTTTGTATAGTATTTGAGGTAGGCTGGTGGAAAATGTTTGTAAATTCAAAGCTACCCTTTTGTCAAAGGACTAGAGGTCTTCATCGGTGTTTGTAAGTATTTAGAGGTACAATCTTGGATTTGCAAGGGTTCAGAAGATTTCACCAGATAGTATAAGGATTCATTGATGAGCGGTGAGGTGAAGCCTAGAGAGAGTTGAAATTTCTTCAATATTCCTTTATAGAACCATATTTGGAAAAAATGGAAAGTTGTAATCATCTTGGACATTGCCCCATTTGTGAAATTATGGGTATTCATTGTGCCTTGAAGATGCATGAGAGTATTTTGTCTGATAATCAAGAATCCATCTACAATGCAATCACAAGAATTGTTTCTCGGGAGGAAGCTCATAATCATGAGTATGCAAGAATTATTCAATCGGTAACACAACAAAAACACCAAATAGAGAAGCTAGAGACAATGTGAGGGGTGCTTCAACAAATGATAACAAGTTTGGCTAAAAAATCACACTCAACAATTTCACTTCAAATGATGTCAACTTGTTTAGTCCTAGATAAATGATAAGAGGAGGAATCAGTGCATCAAGATGTTGGGAAAATCGACATGGAATGAATAGAACAAGAAGCCAAGCCACCATTGAAGAACAAAAATGAAGCACACAATGGTCATTTATTTCCTCAAGCTTAGGTTGTATTATGGTTTACAAAGTCCTTTAATATTAGGATAGTTTTATAGGGTTTATACTATACGATATTTTTGTCATACCTTTGTGAAGGAAAAAAAAATATTTAAGTCATTTTTGGATTTTTTTTCGAACAATTTGTTTGTAAGAAACCCTCTTTTTTTTTATCATGCTGACCAATGAAGCTATAACATTCTTTTACTACAAAAATTAACCGTTAGTTATAAAATAAAATAAAACAAAAATAAACATTGTTGTTGTGTTAATTTTTTTGGAATTGCACTATGTATAAGTTTTGAACTATCATAATTTTTTGAGTGGATGATCTACCCATCATCGGGGATCCAATTGAAGCAATGTAACATGCAAAAGAGTGAGCCCGTGGTTAGAATATATATAGTTTGTGAGATTATTAGCCACTAGAAGAAAAAAAAAAAAATGGAGGACTTTCAAATTTATAAATGCATATTAATATTAATGCTAAGAAAAGGGAATAGATTAGATAAAAATGACAAAAAAAAAACAAACCAAGATTTATTAAGTAAATATTATCCAACAAGAGAAAATTCAAATTGAATAAGTTATGTAATTATTCCCCCTTAGTTACATGATTGATTCCATTTGGCTTTCCCCTTGATGAATGTGGTAATTACCCTCTTTGATTCCCCTAACTTGCCTCAATATCCTTCTCCAATCAAACAAACTGATCATTTCTTGCTTATTATTAGCCATTCTTACCTCATTTTCCTTTCTTAAATAACATGAATTTCCAGATTGAATTTTTATGTTAAATAAATTATTTTTATTAAGAAAAAAACGAAGATGCATGATTTATATCTTTAGGTTGATAACTTATTCAATTACAGAATTCATGAAGAAAATTGCATATTTTGTTATTTGTTGGGTGTTGCATTTTCAAGTGTTGCATATTTTTGGGTTAGCAAAATTCCAGAATACAGAATTTGTGTAGTGCTACAGACTTTCTCATCGGCGGTGATATCGATTGTTGAAATTGTTCAGTTTTGTAAAGTTTCTCATCAGCATTTGGGTATTTTCAAAATACGTGCATTCAATTTTATTGAGATCTATTAAGGGCTTCTGACAAAGTATTGGACAATGACAAGGGAAGCCACATAGGTTATATTAAGTGCTACTCATAGGAATGTCTTGCATGTACAGTTAGATTTTTTTAGTTAAGTGTAAAATGTGGCTTGATGTAAACAATTAATTATTAATACAATGACTTATTTTKGAATTTGTGGTTTTCTTTTTAAAGATAATAACTAAAACAATTTTCAGTTAATTTCCAGAAGATGGGCAATCGCCCAGTAACTKATGAAATTTTTGTAYAAAGACAGAAAAAAGAACCARATGGGGGTTGGTCGTTTTTGGACTATGAAAACATTTTCTCATGAATACATATCATCTTTGTTAAATCTTGTTTTACTTGTGGGTATTTAAGTTAGCATACGGATCAGCCAGAAGATTGTAGAGCCAGGGCCACTCTACAGCCATGATGTTCCTCTTTTCTTCKGCAACTTAGTTGATGTTGTTCTTTTTCACTTCATAATCAATAACACTTATTTTTGTCATTTATTTTACATTTCTGCGACATCATTCAATTCATAGGTTTCCATTTCTGTTAAAGCATTTACTTTTATCCATTGGGTAGATTAGAATTTCTTTTCAATTTTTTATGCTTTCTTTTTATGTTTAGATTGTAAAGTCCGAATCAATTCTGAGTACCCAATTTGCAGCAATGCAATAGGTTGAATCTTACCAGTTTGCAGCAATGCAATAGGTTGAATCTTATTCAAATAGGATTGAATAGCATTATTTTAGATTTCTGTAATTCATGTAGCTTACATTTTTTTTGTTGTATTAATTTCCTATAGTTTACATTTATGTTTTGTTGTATTAATTTCTTGTAGCTTACATTTATGTTCTTGAATTAATTTTTTGAAGCTTACATTTATGTTTTGTTGTATTAATTTTCTGTAGCTTACATTTATGTTTACTTAATTAATTTCCTGTAGTTTACATTTATGTTTTGCTGCACTAATTTTCTGTTAGAATAGGAAGAACAAGAGTAGTGATCCCCCCAAAAAAAAGAAAAAAACAACAGTTAGCAATAAATCTCAAGCAAGTAAAGCTTAAAAATATGCATATATAATGTGTGGCATTTTGAAAGTTTACGTTTCTTGGGTTGATAATTTAAGTAGGTTCTTGCATCCAAGGGAGTGTTAATCCCAACCATTGTCTGAGCCATCACTTTTTGGTGCTGGGAAACGCTAATATTTTTAGAATCTTTATCTTTGCATTTGGATTTTTGGACCTATCTATTAGAGTATACTTCTCTTAAGAAGAATGAATGAGGCGAAGGAGAGATAAGTTTGGAAGGTTTCTTCCTAACACCCCTCCAACTTCTAATTCTAAGGAATCAACAAAGAGGATTTTGCTTCAACTTCTCATACTTTAATAAAAGACGAATCTAAGGTTAAAATTGAACTAGATATCCCTTATATTGATTTGTGGGGATGTCATTGAAACTCTGGATTGGAATCTGAATCTATTGATTGGAGACTTGAGACTTTGTTTGGAATGGGAGATATAGACGAGAGACACGAGGAAGAAAGGTGTATATCAAGAAATGAAACAGATGGTGAAGAAGAGGAATACATATTTTCTATTAGGGGATCTAATGAAGAGGCTAAAATGAAAAACATAAACCTTTTAGTTCTTCCACTATTTTATGGGCTACCTACAGAGGACCCAGACACCTTCTTGTTTGAATTTGAAGTGTCGTGTCATATATATGAATACAAAATCGATGCTTATAAGCTAATATTATTTCCCTCAACTTTGAAAGATGTTTTTTTAAGATGGTTTATGGGTATGCAAAGAAGAAGCATTGGTACTTGGGAAGATACGAAGCAAACTTTTTCAGACAAGTATAAAGATTATTGTAAAGCATGAGAAACAATAGACGAAATTTTTCGTATGATGCAAAGGGTTAATGAAACATTGGAAGACTATGTTGAAAGATTTTGGTTTAGTTACAAACGTGCTACAAATTTTTAATTTGATGATAATTCATTCAAAGTAGTGTTTCTTAGGGGAGTAACAGAAGACTTGATGGAACTATCAATTCACTTATGTTGAAATAAAAGACCTTTTTAAAAATTACTCGAGATAAACTATGAGTAAAGATAGAGGGTTAAAAAGTGTTTTTCCATCAACATCAAAGAATACAACTGGAGTCACTAAGGCTGAAATTGGAAATTTAATTGAGGATATGGCAAAAAACATTTTAAATTCTTTATCTATGCCATTGGATGCTTCAGAATCAAAGAGGAAACAAGAAGAAAACGATAAATCCTTAGCCATTTTATGTTCTAGGTGCACTAAGAAACATCCTCATAATGAATGTTTGCTTCTTGTTGTAAAAAACTGCAATGTATGTTCTGAAAATCATGATACTAGTAATTGGCCATGGTTGCCTGGATTAAAAGCAATGTACCAAAATAATGAAAAGAATTATGAACAAGTGTACTTCATTAATCAACGAAGTTTTGGACAGCCAAGACAACAGTTTCCATGGGGCAGTCGAGATTAGTACTTGAATCCACTATGGTCTAATCAATTCCAAAATAATCAGGAATCTTTTCCAAAATTCCAAAATAATCAACAGCGTTTTCCTTTTCCACGGTTTCAAACTAACCAACAGTCATGGAAGCCACCCTTCTCTTACCCAATGAATTATATTCAACAACCATATGCAATTCAAGGTAACCCATGGCCAACTCAACAACAAACTTTATGATTGTATCATAATTGGCATGTACAACAACAGCAACAACAATAACAACAAATGTTTCCTTCCCCATTACAAGGCCCTAGTCTAACATCAGCAAGACCATTACAGTGGCCTGCCCAACCTAATCCAAATCATAATAACAAGACAGGGCAGCCCAATCAGCCACAACCAAATCAACAACCATCAAATCAATCAATTCAACCAACTCAATCAAATCACATAGTTTATACTAATGAAGTGAGATATTTTCCATCCTATATAGTTTCTACACTTGACTATCAAGTCACTCATCTCCAATCAAGAAAAATGTTAGAATATCCTAGACCCCTTAGGGTAGAATGTGTTAGTGAAGAACAACCAATGATTAAGAAGGAAAGAGAACAATTGCAACCAATTTCCTTTACTCCTGTTGAATCTGGTATCCAACATTTTTTGGGTGACAAGGATAATATTTTACCTTTTTTGGAGAGGCTAAATCAGCGTAAGATCCAACCACAGCGAGCTTTTGACATTTTGGGAGAATTCAAAATTTTATGTGTTAAAATCCCTTTGATTCAATCCATAAAAGATATTCCCATTTACAATAAGGTCGTGAGATATCTATGCATTAAGAAACTGGGAAGAAATAAACGATATCCCCCAACGATATAGGTAGTAGGACATGTGTCCAAACTTATGTTAGTACATATTGTTAATCCAAAGTACATTGAGCTAGGTAACCATGTTGTCTATATTTATATTGGAAAAACTTCATATTTGAATACTCTAATTGATTTGGGGGTAGCCTTTAACACATGGGGTCTTCACTCAGTAAACCTATGACATAGCGCCTTCGTTCGTGGGATATTAAAGAATACCCTTAATTTTAATAGATATTGATAAATATATCCCAAAATCGTTTTTTTGAACCCCCCTCCCAATACATATTTCCAATAAAAGAAACCCCTATTTTTACTAGATACCCCTTTTATACCCTCCAACTCCTATAAACCCCTTGAGAAGCCACATCCCCTCTAATACCTGCAATATATTGACTTTATTTTTCTCAATTTAAAAACCCCCTTTATGAATGAATGTGATAAGATATTGGTTAACAAGGTGAATCCCTTATGCATTAACATAATGATTGTAGAAGTCATGGAGACTTTGAATATTCAAAATCTAATTCGTCAAACACCAAAAAAATTTCAAATGGCTAAAAGGTCAACACTCAAGCCCAAAGGGATCTTGGAAGATATTGTAGTTACAAAAAATTCTTGGGAATACCAAGCATATTTTATAATATTGTATCCTAAAAAAAATATGGGGGGATATCCACTAATATTGGGGTGTTTTTGGTTAGCAACTGCAAATGCTTACATACAATGTCACTCAAGAAACATGACAATTTCGCAAGGGGAATCAGTTAAAAAACTTACACTATATCCCCCAACGAAATCAATTTTGGAAATAGAAGAACCTTTGTGTATTCCACTGGATGACGGAAGTGGTTATTATGTTGAAATCATTATTCCAATACTTACAATTAACCAAGCCTTAATTCTAAGGAGAAATATGATGAAAGGCTAATATCAAATTCCATGCAGAAAATTTATTTAGAAATTGTTGAGATTAGGGAATGTGAACAACAAATAGAAGGAGAAGGGATGAGTTCTTATAAAAATGCATCAATTAATAATTTTAATGATTCACCTTCAATTCCTATTGATGACAATGCTCCCCAATATCTAGATGAATATTTTTTAGAAGAATATGTTAATCATCGAGTCAAAACTCTAAAGATTTCTACGGGAAAATCTTTGAACATGAACAGTCAACTACAACCATTTCAGTAGAAAGAGTTGCAGAAATATTTTGTAGTGTTTGCTTGAGATTACAAAGATATGCATGGTATTGATCCATCTATCTGCATGCACCATATTTATATTCAAGATGGAATGAAACATGTTCATCAACCACAACGTAGGATGAATCATGTCCTCAAAGACATAGTGAAAGAGGAACTGCATAAATGCTTAATAGTTGGGTTTATTTATCCAATTTCCGATAGCGAGTTGCTTTCTCCACTTCTATTGGTTCCTAAGAAAGAAGGAAAATGGAAAATTTGTGTAGACTATAGGGAACTGAATAAATCTACTGTAAAATATCACTTTCCTTTACCTTTTATTGACCGAGTTTTGGACTCTTTTTCTGGCAAGAAATATTTTTCTTTCCTAGATGGTTTTAGTGAGTATAACCAAATTCAAATTGAACCAGAAGATCAGCACAAAACAACATTCACATGCACTTGTGGAACTTTTGCTTATAGATTTTTACCCTTTGGGTTATGCAATGCGCCAGCTACCTTTCAAGGAGTTTTTTTTAGTATTTTTCCGATTTAATACCAGACTGTGTGGAAATTGTTATGGATGATTTCACTACTTTTGGAAATCAATTTGATGAAGCACTATCTAGGTTAGAAAAGGTTCTTCAAAGATGTGTAGAATATCATCTTTCACTGAGTAACGAGAAATGTTTTTAAATGATGATAGAGGGAATTGTATTAGGACATCATATTTTTACTAAAGGTATTCAAGTTGATCCTGCTAAAATTGTTGCTATTAAAACTCTATTAGTTCCAACGAAACAACATGATGTAAGAAGTTTCCTCAAACATGTTGGGTATTATAGGATATTTATCCAAATTTTTAATAAAATGGCCTCTCCACAGTTTTTTCTGCTTTCTAAGGATGCATAATGCATTTGGGCAGAAGCCTGCCAACAAGCCTTTGAAACTTTAAAACATAAATTAATTATAGCTCATGTTCTGCAAGGACCCAACTAGAATTTACCATTTCATATTTATATTGATGATTCTAATAAAATTTTGGGTGTTGTGTTAGGCTAGAAGGAGAATTTAGCCATGCATGCAACATATTACATATGCAAAAATATTGCAAAAGCTTAGCAGAATTACACATTAACAAAGAAGGAGTTTTTAGCAGTTGTCTATGAAATAAACAAGTTCTTCCACTATATCACTGGGTATCCCACATTTGTGCATACAGAACATTGAGTAATTAAATACCTTGTCAATAAACCAGTGATAAATGGTAGAATAATTCGTTGGTTATTACTTCTTCAAGAATTTGACATAACTATACTTGATAATATGGTTGCATATTTTCTATCACAATTTCCAAGCGAGAGAGTGGATGAACCAATGGATGATTCATTTCCTGATGAGCATCTATTTTCTATGTATGTGATCACACCATGGTTTGACGACATTGCAAATTATTTGGTTGCAGGAAGATTACCCCATCATTTTTCTTATAGAGAACGTTGTGCTCTGGTGAGAAAAAGTGGACCTTACACAGGATAAAGGGTTACTTATTCAAGCTAGGACCAGATCAGATTCTTCAAAGATGTGTCAGGGAAGATGAAGTGTATGAAATATTGAAATCATATCATGATGAGCCATGCGGAGAGAATTTTGTTGCAAAAAGGACAACTAAAAATATTCTCTCCATTGGCTACTACTGGCCAACACTTCACAAATATGCACAGGCATGTGTGAGACATTGTGATTCCTACCAAAGAATGGGCCAGCCTACCAAATCTGCATAAATCCCATTACAACTACAGATTTCTCTTGAACCATTTGAGAAGTGGGGTATTGATTTCATGGGTCCTATCAATCCACCATCTAATCAATTCAAGTACATACTAGTATGTATTGATTATCTAACTAAATGGGTAGAAGTTCAACCCCTCAACAACATTCAAGAAAAGAGAGTGGTTGAATTTCTTTATGGAAGCATATCACTAGATTTGGAGTGCCTAATTTGCAACAATGCAATAGGTTGAATCTGATTCAGATAGGATTGAGTAACATTATTCTAGATTTCTATAATTTTTTGTAGCTTACATTTATGTTTTGTTGTATTAAATTCTTGTAGCTTACATTTCTATTTTGTTGTATTAATTTCCTGTAGCTTACATTTATGTTTTTTGAATTAATTTCTTGTAGCTTACATTTATGTTTTTTGAATTAATTTCTTGTAGCTTACATTATTTTTTATTGTGTTAATTTCATGTAGCTTACATTTTTGTTTTCTATATTAATTTCCTGTAGTTTGCATTTCTATTTTGCTACACTAATCTTCTGTTAGAATAGGAAGAACAAGAGTAGTGGTTTTTCCCAAAAAAATAAAAGAAAAAAAACAATAGTTAGTAATAAAGACGAAACAAGTAAAGCTTAAAAATATGCATAGACAATGTGTGGCATTTTGAAAGTTTATGTTTCCCAAGTTCATAATTTAAGTAAGTTCTTGCATTCAAGGGAGTGTTAATCCCAACCATTGTCTGAACAGTCACTTTTTGGCATCGTTGTCAGGTATCGAACCCGTGTCACCCACGTGACAAGTAGGAATACTTACCTAGAGAAATTGTTTCGAGTAGAGGAGATCACTTCACTTCCAAGATGATAGTCGATCTCATGCAATTATACAAAATCAAACATTGAAAAGACAATAGCCTATCATCCACAAGATAATGGGAAGGTGGAAGTGACTAATAGAGAACTTCAAAATATCTTGACGAAGACAGTTGAGTTCCACTGCAAATATTGGGCAATTAAACTCTCTGAATCCATTTGGGCTTATCGCACAACTTGGAAAAAGTCAACAAGATTCACACCATATGAATTAGTTTATGGAAAAACAGTACTTTTGTCGATAGAATTTGAGATAAAAACTCTTCGCATAGTAGTTGATTTGGGCATTGATATATTTGTTGCATGGAAAGAGCGAATCACCCAACTCAACATCCTGGACGAATTTCACCAGGAAGATCTACAACATACTAAAACTCTGCAGCAACAGTGTGCATGTTGGCGTGATCATTTTATTAAGGATAAACATTTTCAACCAGGTGATTGGGCATTAATTCTTGATTCTATATTTCAATACTTTAAAGGGAAATTAACAACAAGATGGCTTGGTCCATATGAGTCAAATTTGTTTTCGATAATGGAATGGTGTGACTTAGAACCATTGATGATGAAAAACTTCCATTGTTGGTAAATAGTCATCGTCTAAAATTATACAAGAAGCCCAAGTCAAAAGAGAAGTTCACTTCCAGCCTACAGCAACAACATTCTTTGAATGTAGTCAAGGGCTTCCACACCTTTGATTCCACTTAATTACATTCATATAGAATACAAAAAAAACACCTATCATGAAAACCAAAAATGGCATTGCAGGCCATGAGAAACCTTGAAAACCAAGAATGGCGAGATTTTTAGTGGAAACAAAATAAAACAAAAAAACTTGTGATGAAAACCAAAAATGGCRTCACTGGTCATTGAGAAACTTGAAAACCAGWGATGGTGAGTTCCTTTGTGGACACAATAATAAAAAAATACTTGTGGCATAGTCTATTTGTATCCTTTTTCTACCAAYATAATTTTCAACACTTTATCTTACTACAGTTTTTCTCAACGGCAACATGTTGCCACACTGTTCTTCACAAATTTCACTAACATTGATGACTATCTCTCTACAACATGATTATTAATTTTCACATTTCCAACCAAATACAYATTTTCTCTTCAGCCATTAGCGCCCTTCACGAGCATAATCTAGATCGCTGCAAACTTTTTTGTCGGCATGTATCCTTACCGCACATTCCGCACRTCCACGTGGTGACCTCACATAGAGATTAGGTATTCCCACCTTTTTCTTTMAATTTATGTATTTAATGTTTTCCCATTAATTGTATGTTATGAMATTATTCTTCGGTTGTTGGGACAGCCACTGCTTCCTAGGTGGGGGGCAGGGAGGCGAACATTGGTCGGAAAAAATTTTACGACACCGGAAAAATCTTGGTGATATGACATATTMATCAAGTGTATCTATCTTACCTTCAAACTCCTTGTGCAAATTAAATTGGTTGTAGGTACACACCTCCACGTCATTCACCATAAATTGGGTTTATTGCCTATTTATTATTCTACTACCCTATACATGCCACATGTCATTACCACTTCCTTCCATCAATGCTCCACGTACGTAGGATAGTTATTGATTTGATGGATAGGAAAATGGGATAGCTAATTTAGTAGTTTCGGTTGTGATCCAACTCCATTTACCTAGTTGTGTTGCAAATGCACATGTGAATTCTGTAGCAGTTATCATCAATTCAGTTTCGAAGAATTAAATGACAAGAATTGTTGCATGTGGCATACCTTTCATGTGAAGTTCACTCTCCTACAGAAGGATTACTCTATAACGCATTTCTCATGTGGGTCAAAAGAGTGTGAATTAGCTAATATCCTACTATAACATTGCAGTAGGAGTTCTCTACAACATGGGTGGAAATCTATACATGCAGAAGCCCATCACATTGGAATTCATTCTCAACAATCCGCAAGTGGCCGACATTTTCAGTCGGGCTGGATGGTTTCAATTCTTTGAACAAATACAAAACAACAGTGTGCATTTTGTGGATAACTTCCCTCAGAATTTCATAAATGGGGTGGCAAGAGTAAATAATTTGAAATTTTCGATTACAGAAGAGATCATTTCACAAGTTATAGGTTTAGATACATAAGGAAGGCAGTGGTACAAGGAAAGAGTAGAATGATCCAGGGTCAAGGGTGTTTTCGTAGAGCGGGATGAAGTTGTGGAAGACAACGGGAAAGGAGTGAAAATGTTGTTCTTACCATAGCCCTAGGGTGAGGTGTTTCACCATGTTATTAAATACCTTACCTGTGAGGGACGTCCTTCTCTTTGCATGGCGTATCATTTTTTTTTCTAGCTCATTTGAGAAAGAAAGAAAAAAACAAGTTATCGTACTTTCTATTAAAGTCCCTAGAGGTCATGGATGAACAGTTTCAGAAGTGTAAAAGGGACCAGTTGGCGCATCATGGACTTATATGTCTAATTTATAAGAATGCATTTCTTCAACAGCATCTTCAGGAAGACTGCGAGAGATTTGTAGAACAGCTCA
>JASDQU010439852.1:54941-70454 GCA_032191745.1 Picea mariana | reverse complement strand
AGGTGGTAGTGGATGCCTTTAACTTGAAAAAGAATTCAATTGTAGAAATATAATGAAAATAATGAAGGATGGTAATTATCACACACCTATGGATTTATTACGAAAATGGCAAGTGTCATTGCACTAACTAGTAGTCATTCCAAATTAAATGTACCTCAAATAGAGTCAAATCCTCTGGTTGCTTGAATTAATGCAAAGTCCAACTCTTGGGATACTTTATTATATCATGATGGGTCACATCCTCCATGTGGCACACAGGGACTAAATAGTACTTTTCCACTTTCCACTCATTGATTATTATTTTTTTAACACATGATCCATGTCCATGTTTTTTCTGCATAGCAAAATGAGATTGTTTCCCTATTAATATGTATGGAACTTCCAAGATCTCAAATGATTAAAGCATTAGTACTTGAACAAGCTCCTAATCTAATAATCCCTCTCTTTAGGCTAATACTTTTGCTTAATACCTAAGTCAAGAATATTCTACCACATTTCATTATCTGAGTTGTTCCCTTGGTTGCATAATTGATTAGCTCTTGGACATCATAGAATTCAATCAAATTGTCACGTTATTGGACCACTGAGGTATTGAAAGTATTACTTGTGCTAAATTGACCTGCTGGCATTGATTCAATCTCAATGTTGAGCCAATAGGGAAAAAATCCATGCTATCAACATATTAAATTATTTAAATGACTATTTATTTAAAGTGCACCAATGCCAATCGTGTCAATTTTATATCACACACACATGGCACTTCCACATGTGTTTCTTCAATGTTCACATGCGATTTTCTCATATGTTCCTACAAATGACAATTTGCACTTGCCTCATTGGATTGCACTAATCCACATATGGACCCATGGCATTCATTCCATTTAATGTTAGTTGGCTCATTGATAAAAATTGACAACTAAATGCATACCCTTCATGTAACCCAACTCAATTGACACCACTTTTGAAATAACACTTAAAATAATCGAAGGAGATGACATTGTCGAGCTATTGCACATAGTAGCTAATCCTAGCACCCACACAGGTAACTCACACTTAACATACGCAAGAACGTTACCGAGCTATTGCACATAGTAGGTAAGCCTAGCACCCACTAAGGTAACTCACACTTAACATAGGCAAGATTGTCTCTAATATTTATTCTATGTTAAGACTACAACCTATATTCATTAATGAATAATTGAAGTTTTCTATGATGCTCTATACAATCACAAAGTATGACATGACACAATTAGAAGCTAGACTAGCGAATAAACCTTATCCAACAAACAATCCTAGAAAATTTTGGAAGGGTACCCTAAAAGTGGGGTACAAGAGGTTAGTGTGTCTAACTTGTGTTGAATGTAGGGTGTACTAGTTATGGTGTAGTAAGAATCTGAAAATTCTTCTTATCCCCTTTTGCTTTGTATATCCTCTATTAATAAAACCTCTAAATTTGCTTCTCTAGCAGTAAAACTTTAATGCATCCAAAATTCTAACAATAAATTTTCCCTTTGTTAATTTTGCTCCTCTCAACAATGAAACCTTTTGTAATAGATTGACAACCATGATACTAGGAATGCATGAGAAAGCACAACAACCCAATGTTTTATTATATTACAATGTTGTTGGTTTATTCACTTACCCAATTCTCCTAATATGGAGTAATGGAATGAAAAACATGCAACAATGGAATGAAAATGCAAAACAACAATGGAATACAAATGAAAAACATGGAAATGGGAATGAAAAACATGGAGCAAAGGAATACAAATGGAAATGCAAAACTTGGAAGGCAATGTAATGTTCATGGACATGAACATTGACCCAGCATGCCATCCCTATATTAAAATCTAATTATTGTCCTTAGTGACTAATATCAGTTTTTTTAACAATGCTATACAAAGCATCATGAATCATCATTGTCATTTATGTTGGACAATGAAAATATGCCCAAAGAATAAACCACAACCTTTGTTCCGACGTATCTTATTAAAAGATTGATTAAAGATGGTGAAAGTGGAGAGGTATACTTATCAATGTATTAACAATAATCTTAATAGAATAAGTCTTAATCTCAATGTATTAGCAATATCTTGAGGGAGTAATAAAGAATATTCTCAACAAAAAGGTGGTAAAAAGAAAAATTAGAAAGTTTAGTTCACCCACTTAGATGTTATTCCAAAATTATGAACTTTCAAAAATATACCTATTTCAAGCAATGTGTTGAAGATATCCATGAGGATTGCTTGGTAAAAAAAGATAGAGTAATTTAAGCTTATAAATGCAAGGTAGAAAAACAATTTAATCTTAAATTTCAAATCTTATCAAATTTATACTAAAGAAGAATTCAAGATGACAATGCCATTATATTAAGCCATAAAATGAATGATACAAATACATCTTTCCCACTGGATGCATCTATCCAATGTAATAATTATGTTAAATCTAAGATGTTGGCAGATTTTTTAGCACTTATCTCTTTTGAAATAGGATATTAAAACATCTCTTCTAATAAAACAGATTTCTTCTTCACCTAAATTGCTAGTGTAACACCCAAAGGCACTATGTGCCTTAGTTTTTGAAAACCTAATAAGGAATACAAAATAATGATGTTAGTTCATTAGAGATGAGGTTTTTGGAATTTCATAATATATCTAATTTTAGTTAACATTTGATGTCCACTACCCAACTAATGTTCAAGAGAGTTTGATGATTATCTAGAGAATACAGATCACATTGATATTAATATATAGTAGATTATTTATTAAGAGAATTTTATATGATAAGGCTTTTCAATTATCGTCAAATGTATTATGAGTTTCCTTGCAAAATTTAAAATTAAATCATCATTTGTGTTTAAAATATGTATTTTTTGTACTTTATTGGCACTTAGTCTAGCTCTTTGCAAGCACACATTATGATTAAAATTATCAAAAAGCTCTGCCAATGCTAAGTTTTCTAATTTATTGTCAGTTTCAAGGCAAAGATCATTGAGAGGTCATGGTTTCAAGTCTAGTAGAGTCCCATTGAGTTAGCAGTACATAGTACTCCGACAACATTTAACACCGGTGTCATTCATGGAACGGGAAGAAACAATTTGAAGGTTTCCCCAATAATACTTTCCATGGAATATATATATATATATATATATATATATATATATATATATATAATTTGGAATTGTAATTGAAATTTCTTTCAATTAATTAGGAAAAAGAAATGAATTACTATTTGTTGATACAATTTAAATGAAATGGCCCAAAATATCTCGAACTTCAATTAAGCACAAACATATCAAGTAATCCTCTTAACAAAGAAACATAAAATAGACATAAATAAAAGCTAAATTAGTTTAGGAAGATTATCAAGTGATATATGTTACATTAGAAATGCTTCAGTGTTTTTAGAATATATTGGTAAAAACATAACCATGAGCTCAACATAGGCAACAAGCACAAGATGCTCAAGATTGGATGCTCAAAGACATTGTGGATTGCAAATGTATGTGACTCATGAAAGATTATGTCCGATGACACGAGAATTCCCATGATCATAATTACATTTCTCTTGACTTCTGTCCTCCAACTCACCAAAGGGCTTTTATAATATACACATGGCTAGGCTCCCATGAAAAATTTTATGGTTTTCATGCCCACAAGAGTCCTACAACCCACCAAAATTAGGAGGAAGCGTATTTGCCTCATCCTTGCCATTTCCATTCACATTCTGTGCTGGTTGGTGTGGTAGGGGGGAAGACCCATCTCCTTTTGCATTTTGTGGTTGAGGCTGTCAGTGTGTTTGGCAACGGCGGGTCTGTTTGGCAATAGTTTGTGATAGAGAGAAAAAAACATCTCCATTTGAATTCTAAACATCGTTGGGTTACTAGGGGGAAACCCATTTCCATTCGAATTGTGTGGTTGAGAGTGTCTGACTATTTGGCGTCAGTGGGATAAGCATGCTAGCTCATCACGAAGTTTTCACACTGCCAGATGAGTAGTATACTTGCATCGATCAAATCTATGGATAAATCGTCCAAATCCCTATCGTCTGTTTGGGATCAATGGGTTTGACTACCTATCAATTTTCAATCAACATATAGTGGTAATCCAATTCAGGGGAGTATGATAGTAACATATAGTGGTAACCCAATTCAGGGGACTATGTTAGTAAAAATGAATGGAGATCGAATTGAAGGAAAGTGTCGTAGGTGGTGGCAGGGCCAATTCAGTGAGAATGGGAAGGCTTCAGGTTTGCATAAACCCAGACGAGAAGGGTCCTCACCAAAAGCAAATCAGTGCTAAAGTGGAAGCAATGGATGTAATAGAGAGATATCACAGGGGTTCTTTGCTTCAATCAAGGAGGAAGTGGAAATAATTGAAAATTTGATTAGCGAAAAGTGTGGTAACACATCCAATGGCATTGTTGATACTAAGCTCTTAAATTGGATTCCAAACAGACTTTTCCTGAAGCCGAGACACCGAACACCTCAAGATGGTGAAACTCTACTGGCACAATAAATCTTTTATTGCACAGGTGGTAGAAGAAAAAAAGTACTCAGCAATAGGCCTACCTAGACAAATTGGACTTCAGAGAAAAGAAATATGAAGCCCCAAATAATGCAGTCTAGGAGATTTAATTGATTGTGGATCAAAATATGAATGACTAGACTCAAGCAACCGAGGCTCAAGCAGCCACTCAACCAGTCTACATTTATGTAGACTCAGCATTGGGGGGTGAGGATTGACAACCTCAAGGTCTCAAAGTTTTTTGGTCTATATTCTCATTTTATTTCAAAATGGATAAGTTCTTTGCCCAATATCTTAGAGTAGATTGGCTTCATAGCATTGATGTTGTATGGATAACTTTTGTCACTTTTATGGCGTTGTCTCATGCCCTCTGGGGATAAACAGCTATGTTAACATTATAGATAGTTATGTTTGTAGTTTTGATGATCTCAGGGCAAAATACGAGAAATTCAAACTTTAGAATGAAAATATGTACCTTTTTGCATATTATTAATGAATGAGTAGCTAATTTACAACCAAAAGAACCATTGTCCTGTCACACTTTAATAATTTTTCTTATGATACATTCACAATCTATTATACCAAAAGATACAATCTTACATCATAGCATATAGTACATAGAGAAAGTACATTTTAAAGTAGATGTTGTCTACTGTAAGGTCTGTTGACACACCTTTGGAAAACTAATGTTAGTTTCCCAACCTGCCCTTGAGGTAGTTGCATTCTCCCCTTTCAACGAGCTTATTTCCAATTAGCTCATATGATGTGGTCCATACTACTAGAAGATGAATGAAATAGGAATCTCCTCTACATGTAGTGGAATTTATGGTTGCCCTCTTACATTGACTCGTAACAAACTAATAAAAGAAAATGTCCATTCCAAAGACACTGTCTACTTCAGTAACTGACCTAAATTTAATGAATCAAACTCTCAAGCTTGATTCTGAAAAATCTCTTCATCACTGGCGTAATATTTGAATTTGAAATCTCTCTAAACACGGTCTAATTTATGGTTCGTGCACATAATTCAAGTAAACCATCCAAGCTGAGTGTAACGAACTAAAATATCAGAATTCAGTGGTGTTCCTATTCCAAGCACAACTTTTTTTTATTTCAGAATTTTCTATTCAGGTAATTGGCCTATCTTTTTAATGAATCTCAAACTCGAGTTTTGAGAATCCCTTCATGTGAGTTCCAGCCAAGTTCTGTTAAAACAGACCAACTTAAAGATTTACTACTTGGCACAATTTTCTACTTATGTGACAGGCCCATGCTTTTAATGAATAAATCAAGTTCTATTTTGAGAATCTCGTCACTTAAGTTCCAGGTAAGCTCTGCTGAAGGAGTCCAACTTCATTATTTTGTCCTCGGGTCAAATCTGATTGGTTAATATGCTGCAAAATATCTAATCTGGAGATAAACAAATAATAAATTCAGAGTATCAGCAGATTACTGAACTGTTTTTCATCGAAAATAAAATGACAAACACCCAATTCAGGTCAGATGACCATCAGCTTACCCCAGATATACTAAAATTTCAATATACATATTAGTATGTCATTTCCTCACTGATAATATAAAGGGAGATTCGAGAATAATAGGAGGGTGTTCCCATTAATAACAAAGAGTGTGCCATGGATCAAAATATAACATGCTGCTATTAATTGTTACAGACCTGAATCAACCGAGTACGAGTAAGAAAAGAATAACAGGAAGACTTCCAAAGAAACATTAAACAATCGCACTTTACAAGCATGGAGATTAGCTGAAAATTCTGCCTTCTGATAAAATAACAGGCTCCATTTAAAAAATAAGAAGCGTAACCCATCAATGCTCAAAGAAGTTGCCAGAATACAGTATTAGCTTCACCTGACTATATAGTTTGTTTTTTTTTTCTTTTCATGTGTCTACAAATAAAGAAACATCTGTTTCACATGCTTCATACCACATTTACAAAAACTGTACATCTGTTTCCGTAGGACTCTGGGGCACCTACTATAAAAAGATGGAGAAACGCTGCTCCATCAAATACTGACAAAAAGGTCTTGAATCTTCAGCATATCCTTCAACAGAAAGACCTTGGAATTGAACACATACTATAACCTAATGTACGGGGTACTAATTTCTAACCTGGCTTACACCCTCCTATAAACTAACTCAATATACATGGACTCAAGCAATGACATCATTTTATATTTATCAATAAAGATTCATCAAACGGAATTCCTACCTACCTGATGCCCACCTACAGCCCAATTCAATGTACAAGAACTTAGCTGCTGTATCCTTTATAAGTTGCCAACAAAGAGTTCACTACATGTAGTGCCATACGTAGAGATTTGACCTCAGGTCCTGAATTATTAGGAAGTCTTAGGTGGTGCAAGTTCTTATAAACAGTGGTAAGAATTGACCGCATGTATTGAGCCAGTAACGGTTCATTTGGGTTGAGAACATTGGATGCTTCCGTTATCCACAACAGCTTTCTACCAGTATCCTTTTCAAGATCACAGCTAAGTTGTTGAACAAGTGCCAAGAGCACACCTTGGCTCAAGGGCAACGGGATCGTTGAGAAAAGAGAATTATAGTCGACCTGTTTGAAGATCATTACAATTCACAGGCTGTCAGATATGACCATTTATGCAAAAAATATAATACCCTAAAGAAACAATCAAGCATCAGAAACTGGAGTCCTATCTTGCATGGAACAGACCATAGAAGTACAGTTTATGTCATACAAACATATATGCACCAAAATCAATTAACCAGATTGCTACTCATACCTGAGAACATAACCATGAAACTATAGAAACATCACTTAGTTGAAGAGCTTTGTTAAATGCCTCCTCGAACTTGCACTCAGACACCAATCTCGAAAGTTCCTTAGTTGGGTCAAGTGATTCTTCTAGATGCTCCAGTGAGATTGCCTGCAAAGCAGTGAAATTCATAAATACTGTCTTTAAGACCAGGTCCAACAAATCTATTGGCATAAAATTACAATAACTGAAAGAAAACCTGCATACCTTCTCAGGCAACCCACCAAGGCCACCACTGTTTTGTTTTGTATTTAAAGCACCCACACGAGAAGAACTTGTCCCTGCATTCTCTGCTAAAGCTAAAAGTTTGCGTTGGCCATCAGCCAAATCACTTTTAAGTGACTGTGCAAGAGATGATGCAGATGCAACAGTATCCTGCAATTTCAAGGGACAGGTGACTTGTTACACCCAAGTTCAGAGGTCAAAATGCACAATTTCTATCCAGATTTCCATACAGAAAAATGAAGATTACTTTTTATAATAAATGAGAAGTGATACAGGTCTGGTTCAAAACTTCAACAATATTAACCTCTCAAAAAAATTCTGAGATGCAACTAAAAAATATTAGGACAGCAGATGCTAAGTTTCCTTAAATGCAATCTAGAAGACAAATTCAAAAACTAGAAAATAAGTGAACTACGTGAGCACTAGTTGAAGGTTGCAAGGGCACAGTATAAAATAATTGACTTTAATTTCAAAATGGGAATACAGAATAGTTAAGCAGCATTGTACCATACCCAACAATGAGTCTTACAGATAGATGGTTTCTATTCTTGAATCATGTACAATGCCTAACATACTTGATTGCTTTAATGTATGTTACAACTATCATAATTATCCTGCATAGAGTTCATACTAACTTCTAGCAATCTACAATGTTGTGCCCATTGATCAAGCGACTACTGCAGCAGACCTATGCATACTTCCCAGAACCAGAAAAAATGGAAAGAAAACCTCACAATCATTTGAACATCAAGGTGGAATATGTCCTGGACAAATCTAAACAAATCACACGCAGATCCCATCTCTCCTGGACATCAGGAAKGGAACGGCATTTGAAGACAACAGTTTGGATGCAGTATTCTGAGAATCCCAGGTAGAGGACATGACAAAAAGGACATCAATGATAATGTGCTTCAGGGACAGGATGTCGCAAGCCAAGACAACCCAACCAGAATAGGTCACCCTCCTCAAAGGGCACACCCAGATAAGTAATGCAAAAACTTTATTGATGCCCACCTATGGGATATCGTCTCTTCCTCTTCTCTTTCTTCCTCATGTTCCAACATTCTTACTTTTGTAAAAGGATGCTACAATGAGATGAAAGTTGTTTCGTCCCATCGGCCAGTTGGCCTTGTCGACATTTTAATGAAACTCTAATCTACTCTACAGTGTCTCTCTTGAACCCTCTCTCTCACACACACAAAGGGATATGGCACTGGAATCAGTCTTGGACATTTCTGGACAAATGCTGGGCATATCTGATATCCAATCTCTCTCTCTCTCTCTCTCTCTCTCTCTCTCTCTCAAGGGGACAAAATGGCTGATACATGCTAAAAATCTTTGTAAAATTCTGGCTGAATGAAAAATCCCTCTGGATATAGAAATAGAAAAAATAGTTTTCACAAAAGAAGATGTGCAGGAGGGCATGAAGAGGCTAGCACCAAGTAAGGCAAAAGACATCAATGGACTTCAAGCAGAACACTTGAAATAAGAATAGTTAAGAATAATACCTAGATTACCACATTGAAGGATGAACAAGAGGAACTCAAAGAAGATATTCAATATTAGCACTTGATACAATAGTGTTTGCCTCTTTTACAGAGATTGCAAATGGTTATTAGATCTAACTACTTCTTATTCGAGAGGAGGTGGTTGAGTGATTATCTCAACCGTCATCCAACAATAACTCAATCCCTAACAACTTGATATGATTAGAAATTTACGACTGGATCCAGATGAATCTCCTAGCATCTTTGGCCGAATTGAGAAGCAGAGGTGGTCATATGCATATGCAAAGCAGCTAATCGAAAGTGTAATATATGTTAAGCCACACCACGAGACAACAGTCTTGGATCCAATAGAACCTCCTCGATTTAGTAGCAAATGAGGTCTTCGCAACTCTGAATATGCATCATGACAGAACCTTCTGAAGACTACAATTATACACAGCAAATAAGATTTACCCACACTTCTTCACAAAGAGATATTCCAGCAACTACATATCTATGATCAATTGGCAAACTCTAGCGATTACGCCAATCAACGAGCATACGCAGCATCCTACAACAAGAGTGTCCTACACTTGGACGGAAGCCTCCTTCACTGGATGACAACGTCCTTCAACCTGGACAGCAGGCTCATCCATAATGCCCTTCAACCAGTGCGTCGCTTTGATACCATATAATAATAAGACCTAGACTACCACATTGAAGGATAAATGAGAGAAACTCGAAGAAGATATTTAATATTAGCTCCGGTTCACTTAATACTATAGCATTTGCCTCTTATAGAGATTACAAATGGTTAATATATCTAGCTACTTATTCAAGAGGAAGTGGTTGAGTGATTATCTCAACCATCATCAAACAATAATTCAATCCCTAACAACTTGATATTATTACATAAGTAAGCCTTGTAATCTAACAAATAGGAATTTATTAGCCAGCACATAGCAGCATTAGTAAATCAAATGGCAAGGGGGGGTATCCTTCAAGATTGGGAAACAAGCCTTATCCTCCCATCTTCAAAAGAGGGGAAAAAAACCGGGGAAATTCCAGAACCATAATGATCAGCCCTATCTTTGCCATGCTGATCAGGGGGATCATGGAGAGAAAAAAAACACGTAGGCTCAGGAGAGAGAAAAAAGAGCCTACGGACAAGCAGGACGCATACCAAAGAACTCTACCACTGTCTTACCTTAAGGCTTGGATAGAGAAGATGTGATACAAGCAAAGATGAGGAATTATGATGTTTTTTTGGGGCGACTTCAGCAAAGCCTTTGACACAGTACCATGAGAGAAACAATGGAAGGGATTATGGAAATGAGAATCAGTCAAGTGGAGCACAGTGGTTGAGAGGCCATGCATGAATCGGTGCCAGAATCAGAACATGGAAAGAACTGTCAAAGGGATTTAGCAGCAATGTAGGAGTGAAACAGGGCTGATCCCTCTCTCCCACATTGTTTCAACTGTTTATAGATAGACAAGAAGACTAGATGAATGAGAAAGGTGGTGGAGCAAACATAGCACAAATTATAATAAAGAGGCACTATATGCAGATGATGTGATTCTAATAGCAAAGACATCACGCAACCTACAAGAACATCTAGCAGCTCTGGAGACATTTTACAAAAAAATGGGTATGTTAATCAACGTAAGCAAGACCGACATGGTGTTATTCTTGCTAAAAAGATAACCAAACCAGGCTCAAATCATCTTAAAAAATGAACCCTTGGAAGTCACCCAAAACTATAAATACCTAGGGCTGGAGTTCAATGAATGATCAAATTGGGAAGCATGCGCAACAAAGAGCTCTCCACAATCCAATCCAAGGAGGGATCAATCTCCTACAAGAATATGGAATCCCCAGCAGATGCCTCGAACAATTGGTTGTGCCTCAACCAAAGATTGTATTGCACGAAGACCAAACCATTTTTGTTCCAAACAGTTTCCTTTCTTCATGTAAATGTGCTCAAACACACTCTAACTACATTCAAACCCAAAAGCATTACATGTCACTATGAGGATTCTCCTTACAAACCTTTCCAATTCAGGGCTATGGCTTCCAAATGAGTTCCACCAATAAGTTGTCATAAGGAGAAATTTGAACAAATTATAAATTTCAGATTTAGAATTTTATAATCTATTCAGAATTAAATATATAACTCAAAAAATAAACTTTACACAACTGGGACTGTATTGTATCTTGCTCATTAGGATTGCAGAACACACATTTTATGTAATCATATAATCCACCTATGACCTCATTATCTACTAAAATTTGTCTCAATAACGATATTTTGAGTTAAGATATACCCAAGAACATGTAGAGGCCGATGGCATTGCTCGTTCCATCTCTCATCAATAAATTTCTAATTAGGAAAATACTTTTTTCTCCTTGTAGAGAATCCTTATTGCCTCTTTGTGGCCTCATAAATATTAACCAGGTGTGGGTTTATAGCCATCCACCAACTGGAAGACAACAAGAATCTCAATGGCCTTGATGACCTCTTTTGTTTTAGTCCAAAAATCAATCTCTTAAATGAAGTGAGAGATTTCAATCTTGTAAGTCTTATTGCTCTATAGTGATGCACCCTATTCATCAACACACAACATTTCCCTCAAATTGTTATTATGGCTAGTAGGAGATTGTAACGAAAGAAAATCCATTGCAAAGCAAGTAATAGTTGTTGAACAACCTCATTGCCCCCTGTATTTTTCCTCGTAGTAGTGAGGATCCATGACTGATTGTACATGAAATTAGTTATATATTTGGATTGATCCACAATCTTCTTCACCCAATCAATTTTACCTTACCAGATAGGATATGTCCCAAACCTCTCCCATATCTCATATCCATATATTGGACATGTGGGTATGCAAGATACATGGGTCCAGCAAGTTTGACATGTGTGGGACACATGTCAGAAGTTGAACATGTGTCCCACAACACGCAAGACTGGCATGTCCCACACATGTCAAACACRTGGGACCAACTTGTCCCCACATGTCTGATACATGGGGCACTAAAASAACACACTAAAACGAACTTTTAGGGATTTTAAAAAAAAATCATAAAGGAGCGTTTGAGCCAAGAAATCATTCACCATTTAAGCTAGGAGGGAGACACTATGTAGAGTTAACTTATCTCTCAAGATTCTTTGCATTTGGTCCAAAGTGAAAAAGCTTCCAATGTATTTMTRTATTTCATTTGTATAATTTTTTTTAAATTATGTATATATATATTATTATCATGTTTCAAGGGGTCTACGTACCCATATCAAACACTTGAATCCCCGTGTTCCYGTGTTCCCATAGTATTTTATCAATATTGCCAATATGAGTTCCAAACAATGAGCAGTGCATGGAGTCCAAAATAGAGTGCAATGACTTTCTTGCAACATCTTTCCTACCAAAACATAGTCAGTCGAATTATTTGTATCAACTTGAACTACATCATCCACCCCCACCTCAATAACCACATTGTCCAAGAGAACACATAATAGTTTTGCATCCTTACCTCCCTCAATGCATCCACTCATTTCAAAAACACAATTCCACATGGACAAAAAACGAGGAAGATAATTATGGTGCATGAATTAACACTCCTCTTCCATCGAACATGATGGTACACCTTGTGTGATCCCAAGATTGCATGAATTCTTTATTTGATTCATGCAAATATTTGACCTCTTCTTGTAAAATCCACCCGTCAATTAACAATAATTACGAGCTTTGAACCTCATAGTACATGCATCAATAGCATCCATCATAAGTTGATAACAAGGGAGTGAGAAGCATTGATAGATCTACATCATACCAAATCGCCTAATCTATCAACAAGCAACATTCATTGCCTATTTTCTCCATTAACTATCAATGGTGGGTTAAGAACCAAGGATGGTGTAGGGTGCACAAAAGTTAACCAAATTTGTTCCCTTTGCATTGGGAGGGGTATCCCTATCCATTTGCCTTGGAGGCGTGGATCTAAAATGTCCTAGAGGTCCCTTGAACACTTTAGTTTCCACTAGTAGTTACAAGGATCTCATAAGCTCTCCCCATTTCCTCCATAACTCTTTGCCTCTTATTTTTATCTTTAGTGATGCGATTAATGGCTATTGCATTTCAATGTTTAGATCATTTGGCACCTTTAGGAAGTGTGTAACATTCCTAAATATGCCGTAGGTGGCATTTGAGCCTATGTATTCCATCATTTAATGTTTTTCCACAATAATTGCATGTGACTTTTCTTGTGAACACAAATTAGTAATGGTTCCATGCTAAAAACCTCTCCTTTTCCCTTGGAGCCAAGGGATTCTTCCTTACAATTAAAAAGAAATACGAAAATACAAGAGTCGAGATTCACGTCTGAAATGCAAATTGTTACATCCAACTACGATCTAAATGAGTGCAAAATTTTGTGCAAACCCTCTTCAATATGCAAAATTTTGTGTAAACCCTCTTCAATATGCAAACAAATGGGTAGACTACAATCACAGATGGATTCCCCTCTGAAATCAGTTCCAAGTCAATGGAAAATCAGTTCCAACAATAGGCTCTCGAGCAAAGCATACTTCACCTCCAAATAGTCCATATGCAAGCAATCAGAAGTGAAATGAGGTAAGAAGAGAAGAGGAAGGATTTTGGGAAGGAAGGTTTAGGTTGCACAGTTTCTTTTGGTTTTTTGTGCCTAGGCCTTCGTTGACAAGCTTATGTGTCCATCTAACATGGACTCAGCAGAGTCAAAGCTGTCTCTATCGAGTCACACAGTGACCTGGACAAGTCAAACGTAGTCAGTTGCTGACTCAACCTTTCATGGAGTCAATAACCAAATCAACTTGTTTTCTGGTCAAGACAAGTACGAATGAGTCGAGTTCAAGTGACTCAATCAATTCTGACAACATTAATGCAAACACATTTTTGTAATCGATAAATATGTTAATGGCAATAGCAACTAACATATGACCCTAATATTCTTGGGTTGTTATTCACTCCTAAGATAAACATGTTTTGTGATTGGGTCCTCGAAATGATTCTGTCAAGATATTCAAGAAGGAATGTGTTGTTTGTTCTAAATTATGTGATAGAAACAACCAATCTCAATGTCTTTTAATTTTAATACATATATTGAGCCTATAACAGAATTAAAATGATCGAGATTATTAGGACTAGTGAACTTGGATCTCTTTTTTCAAGTGTAAGAACGAGGAGACACCCTATGAACATTGAGATGTCTAGTTAGCCATGTAATGGTTGGCTCTTTAATGGCCAACCAATTCTACATCACCATGGCATAAACCTAGTGGGGGTTCAGTTTTCAGGGCCTCGGTTCAACTTAAGACATGACTTCAAACCTTGACTCAACAAGGAATATGGCTTATGTGCCCTTCTTAAGAGATAATTTTTCACTTTCAAGACATTGCGACCAAGATGCACCTCTTGGACAAGATCATCAAACCCATGATCCCCTATGGTATGAAGATCTCGAGGCCAACTTGCTTCAAGTTGACTAGGCTCGAACGAAGAGAGTGCAAACCCTTGTGCTACATCGCATCATATGGTGCAAGCGGGCAATCCCTCATTCCATTATTCAAGTGGAGTTTGGACTTCTCACTTTCCTGTAGAAATTTCAGACCCCAACCCGGTTTCAAGTCTCAATGAGACAACATAATTTAATGCCCAACCCACATTGCTCTTTTCAGCAGAAAATTAGTTAGCAATAAAAATAGCTCATAAACTAAAACACATGAAGTCTGCTACAGCAATAAACCAGAAATAAAACACACCCAGAAATTGTACACGCAGAGATTTTTGGTCAAACTTAGACCTTGGAAAACCCACAAGGGGAAAACCAGTGAGAGAGGCTTTTTATTATTATTTAGAGCTCTGAGAAAGATTTTCTTCCAGCAGTCATCTTCAACAATTTAATACACAGACTTAGCTTGATTTTTGTGCCCACAGACAGCCTTGAAAACCATGCCACCAACTCCTCTATTTTTGTGCCCAAAAATCAATACACAGTACAGTTGTCACAGTAATAAACAGTGTTCCACGGGGACGCATCCCCCAGGGTGGGGGTCATGGGGGACACGTCCCCCACGTCCCTGGGACGGGGGGACTCCAGGGGGGATGTTTCCCCACATCCCCTTTTTGGGGAGACTTGGGGGGACACGACTCCCCAAGGTGGGGGACGAGACTCCCCAAAAGGGGGACTCCTGGATGTCCCCCCTTTTCAAGGGGGGCTTCTGGACACCCCCCCCAAAAAGGGGGACTCCTAGAAGTCCCCCCAAAAATTTTTTTGCCTAGTAAGACTTAAAAAAGAAAAAATTTAATTTAAAAAAAAAAATTTAAACAAATATATATAAAATTAATTTATGTTATTGTTGAGATTTATCATATTATCATTATTATTTTTATTTTTAAAATTTTATTTTTTATATTTTTTTATATTAT
>JASDQU010439852.1:38199-49689 GCA_032191745.1 Picea mariana | reverse complement strand
CGCTGCAAACCAGGGTGCTCTCAGACAGGTGCTACGAAAATTGTTGCGAACTGGCTGGAGAACGCGAGGTGGAGGTTAGACTATCTACAAACGAATTCGTTCAGGCTCAAGTATATCGGTCTTCAAGTCACAGCCTCCGGGTACTCCATGAGTATTTTTAGCTCAGTTGAAGGACAGGAAAGGATTTGTTTATCATTTCTTCTCTTGGGCGCTGCGAACTGGTGATCCGCACTGCAAACTTTCCCACTTACCCTATTGTCACGATCTCAACCAATTGCATGCTCTCTGAGCCTCTTTTTTACCAAAACCTTAAACAAACCTTAGTTTCGGGCCACCTTTCCTATCTCATATTCAACTATTTCTGCTTATGCTACGAAATTTGTTGCGAACCCCCTGTTCTAGCACTGCAAACTCTATGCAATAACTTGGCACTGTTAATCCCCTGTCCAAGAACCTTTTACCAGCTTGTTTTCATCAAGATCTACAATTTAAATTCAAGTCTATCTATTCTAAAAATAAAAAACTGTTTGTTGGTAAAGTCATGGTGAATTTTGCAAGAGGATAGTGAGGTATTGGACAATACCTTTCTTACAGCAAGTTGTTTCCTTATACCTTCATGTTTTTGTATAGTCTTCTTTGATCTCCCTGACTATCAGCAATTTTTTCTTAAGCCTGGAGGTCAAATAGGCTGATAAACACATAAATCCTTAGACAGAACCAGCCCTTTTAGAAAGATCATCCATCAAAACCCTAAGTCCTATGTTTTTCCTGTTTTGCCTCTTGCATCATTAAAAATTGGTGGTTAAATTTTCTTCATATGACATCAATGGATACTCCACAGCAAAAGAAGGCTCATAAGGGAGGGGGCATTGTGAGGACTGAGCCATATGACATGCAGTTGTTTGCTGTTGAACCCCTGATCAGGGAAGTCTTCCAAAGAATGGGTTGTCTTGATTTCTATCARAAAATGCAGAGGGGCACCCTGAGGTGGCTARGGAATTTGCTTTGAATTTTGATGGAACCAAAACCRAGATTGGGGCATTAGAACTTGAGGTATCTGAAGTGACCATAGCAACAGCTACTGAAATACCAAATACTGGTGAAAGGTGGTTTAAGGCCATGAACCTAAATGCAACCTTCTCCAAAGAATTCCTTAAACCAGAATATCAGGGAGACAAWCTCTCTAAGGGAGTGCCCAAGAGCCACATGATTGAAGGCTTTGACAAGATGCTAAGGGTAATCCAAAGATATTTTACCTAAGAAGATTCAACATGATTTATCAGTACCACATAAGACTTCTACTGCACTTCACAAGAAAAGACCTCATGAATCGTCCTTTCTATTTGTTTAGAAGCATTGGAAAAATGGCTGACAGAGTCCAGGCTAAGTCCAAGGCAGTTGACACGAGTGTTTTTCACTCAAGGCTGATTAAAATGCTTGTGATGGAGGAGTTAAAGAAGAAAAACATTGACTGAGAGTAGTTCATTGCTTCTTCACACTTTCAATTGAATGTTGCTCCTACTCCACAATCCAAGGTACAGAGCCCTCTTCAGGATGATAGCACTGTACACACAGAGACAAGTTAGAAGAGAAAAAATAAAGGTGTTGTGAAAAATGATGAAGCAACAAATGAACAGGAAGGAGGAGGATGATTTTATCACTCTCCACAAAGGGAGGTTTCACCCAAATCAGCCCCAAAGTCAGTTGAGACTCCATCAACCAGAGCCACAGACTCAAAAGGAAGGAGGTTACTTTTACCCTCACCATATGTTGCAGTTGACGCTAAAGTTAGGAGGCCTTTCACCCGGTCATTAGCAAAGAAAGAAAGTATTGAAAAAGAGGACATATTGGAAGCTCCCATCAAGAGAAAAGGTAAAGGTTATAGACATAACTACTCCCAAGAACACTACCTTTAAAAGGATGATCAGACAGCTTAGAGAGGCCAGAGCTGAAATTGCTAAATTGAAAAGGGAAGACTTAGATGAAAGGAAGAAGTTAAATGATCTCATGAACATGTATCGTGGGACTCTTGTAAAAGCGAAGTTCATTGCTAAGAGATTCAGACCTCTTCACATGCAGCTTAAGAACCTATATAGACATAATATAACCTACCAAGGTCAGATTGGGGGGTTAAAAATGGAGTTGCAACCTTTCAGAGAAGATCTAGCCAAAAGAAATTTGAATGTGTTGGCCCAAGCTACCACAAGAAGGAGTTCCAGACTCGGGAATTAAAAGTGAAATGTCTTAAAGAGTTTCAGTTTTGGACAATGCTTGTTCCTTGCATTTTTGAAGATTTTGAGGAAGTATCATGCCTACGACTGAGTTTTTCACTCATACACCAAATTATGAAATTTGTACAAGCATCTCTAACTCCGAAGATGGGTTTTTGGGTGTTTTGGAGGCCTTCTAAATACATTAAGCAGTTACAGGAAAGTCCGCAGCCCCTGTCACTGCGAACTAGCTGATACAATTAACGCTACAGGATATGTTGCGAACTCCTATTTTGAAGGTTTCAAGAGGATCAACGATTGCCAAATGGCTAGGGGAGTATGGGATAGCTGCTTGAAGGTTAGTTTAAAGCTGGAGGGACACCTGACAAAAAGAAGATGCACTCAAGGGACACATCATCAAGCCTATTTAATGATGTTGGGGTAGTTACCAGCATTAAGCCTAGTTTTTAGCAGTCAGTTATTTTTTGTTGAACAGTTGTAATCACCCTAGCTTCATGATGTGGGATCCTATGCTAGTAGATGGGGCTCAAATTGTACAACTGTCATTCATAGCCTAGGCTATAAGAGGGGCATTAGAACTCATTGTAGAGGTTCGAATGGTTGATGTAAGACTCTTTTTAGTGATATTGATGTAATAGAGCCTGCTCTGGTTTTATGTATCAAACTTGATGAACTTTTGTCTAATGTAAGTCAGTTTCTTTCCGGCCATCTTGTTTCTCTCTTACTCTGAAATTTACTATCATTGAACGATTCAAATGATGTTTTATCGCTGTATTGCAATGAAGGTTTGATTGTGATGATGTTATAACTTTTCTCAGAGTTTAAGCTTTGATTTAAGAAGTTCTTGTATCTAAATCTTTTCCTTCATTTGTCTACTGGTAAAGCCTGATGTTAGTGGTAGACTTAMTTCATTTTTCTCACTAAAGTCTTCCTTCTATCCACATTAATCCTTAAAACCCTGATCCAAGTTAGACATGACCTCTTTTGYTGATGCATCTTATCTAGAATTTCCCATGGTTTAACATTAATGAGCTRAGTTTTATCCATTTGACACCTTATTTTAAAACTTACCTTATAATCCTATTGATGGGTACTGAGCTTGCACTTTTGCAGTCAAAGTGTAACTTTCAGTGCTAACACCATGCACTTCAAAGCCCTGTGGTTGCTCTATGTACACCTCCTCCTCTATGAGACCATTCAAAAATGCAGTCTTCACGTCCATCTAATGAATCTTCCAACCCATCTCTACTGCAATGGAGATCACTGCCCCGATCGAGGTATATCTAGCAACTGGAGTGAAGGTCTACTCATAGTCAACTCCCTCTATCCGTGAGAACCCCCGAGCTACAAAACAAGCTTTGAACTTCTCAATGTTGCCATCAACAACATACTTGATTTTGTAAAATCACTTGGAAGTCACTACTAACTTCCCCTCAGGTCTCGGAACCACATCCCAAACATCATTCTTCATGATGGAATTGTACTCTTCCACCATGGCGTCCTTCCAGACAACTTGTTGCCTCCTCAAAAGTGGAAGGCTCGGACTCTCTGATGTTGCTCACCATCGCAAGATAGCTACAAAACCTCTCAGTAGGTTACTCTCTGATGTTGCTCACCATCGCAAGATAGCTACAAAACCTCTCAGTAGGTTTACTCTCCCTCACAACCTGCTTGGGATTCCCCATAGATCCTTGTGCTTCCTTCAAAGTGTCTTGAAGTCACTTGGGCTTGCTCTTCTCTGAAGTGGCACCATGCGGAGGGAACTCACCCTCCTCAATCCCACCATCTGAAGACTGTGTACCTGAAGATGATCCTGAGGTCGTCTGAGAACTAGTAGACTGAGAAACAGTACCATGTGAACTAGTAACCTGAGGACCAGTAATCTGTGACCCTGTCACCTGTGGACCAATCGTCCCTGAAGCGGGTGGTCCAAAACTCTGTGTCACTATGCTCTGTGAAGGACTCACCTAAGTCTAAGGGGTTGACTGCTCCCCCTGCTCCATATCCCGTGACCTCCGGAAGGCTCTATCCTCCTCAAATATCACATCTCGTCGCACAACTGTCTTCCTCAAAGAGGACATGTATATGGGGAGAGCCTTCGAGGTCTCTCTATACCCAACAAAGATGCCCTTCTTTGTCGTGGGTTCTAGCTTTGTTCTCTTCTCAGAAGGGACATGTGAATAGGTAAGGCACCTAAAAATCCTAAAATGGCCAACCTCAGCTTCTTCCCAAAGACAGCCTCCTCGAGAGCCTTATTCCCCAAGACTCTGTGTGGACTCCTGTTTTGCAAATAAACTGCAATGTTGCAAGCCTCAGCCCAAAGATACAGTTGTAGCCCCTGATCATGTAACATGGCTCTCGCAGCCCAAACAATCGCCATGTTCTTCCTCTCAGCAACTCCATTTTGCTGCGAGTTGTAAGGAATTGTCACTTCTCTCTTAATGCCCTCCCTAGCACAAAAGTCATTGAACTCATTGGAGGTATTCTCACCCCCATTATTAGATCTCAACACTTTGATTTTCTTCCTAGTTTGGTTCTCCACAAGAGCTTTGAACTCTTGGAATCGMTGAAAGACTTGTCCTTTGGTCTTCATGAAGAAAATCCAAGACTTCYGAGAGAAGTCATCAATGAAAGTGACATAATACAAAAATCCACTCAAAGAGGCAGAAGACATAGGACCACATACATCAGTATGAATCAGATCAAGAATACCGGCTATTCGATTGTCGCTGCTTGGAAAAGCAGTCTTTGTGTACTTGCCAAGAGCACACCTCTTGGTGCTCTGTACTGAACTCTGGTACTCCAATCACAATCTCTCTCAATATCCTTAGAGCCACATGGTGCATAATGGGCCATCCTCCTATGCCATAGCTCACAAAGGTCATTGTTGTTGGTACTATGCATCAATGCTCTAGCTAGTTGAAACATGAGCCTGTACARCTTCTCAWGCCGAATCCCAATCCCTYAGGACACAAGAGCACATGCCCATCATGGAACAATACCTCATATTCCCTATCCTCAATAGTGGAAACTGACACCAAGTTCTTCTTCAAGCCCAAAACATATAGGACATCTCTCAACAACATGGGAGGTAGAGACTCCCTCTGAATTGATAATGTCCCACTACCAATTGCCTTGACCACTGAGTCATCTCCAAGCACCACCTCAAGATCTCCAATCTCTATAAGATCAATGAAGTACTCACGAACACCTCTCATATGGCGGGAGGCACCGCTATCAATATAYCAAATACTRGTAGATGATGCTCTAGAGGAAAGACACACCAACAATGAATACTCCTCGAACTTGTGGGTAAACTCATCCACATATGTTGAAGCTGCAACCTGCTTCTTCTCGTTAGGACACTGTCCAGCATAGTGTCCAAACTTGTGAGATGCAAAGCACTTGACTTTGCTCATGTCTTTCTTCCCATCACCTTTATGTGTGTTCCCTCCCTTGGAACCTTTCTTGGATTTGTTCTTGCCTTTAGTTGCAAGTGCCACATTCTCCTCTTCATTACCAGTAGATGAACTCTCATGCACATAGCCTCTTCGAGTTTCCTCTTGAATGAAGTCATCCAAAAGACGATCCCACTTGGGCAGATTTTCCCTTGCCACAATGCCCTCAACAAAGACAGCCCTTTGTTTGGTCACCCCATTCAAAGCAATCTTCACAAATTCACTGTCAGCAACAACCTCCCCAACAGCACCAAGTTCATCCCTCATCTGAGTTAGCTTGGTAAGTTAGGTGGCAACACTTTCAGTCTTGGTCATTTTAATGCTCTTCAGTTTCTCCCTCAATACCATTTTCCGATTTTCATTGGAACTCTAGTAAAGTTTGGTTAAGTATTCCCACATCTCATAGGCATTGGACTTCCCAGTCACATGTGGAATAACATGGTCCTTAATGGCATCAAGGACAATTCTTTTGGCCTTAATGTTCTTTTTGGTGTAGGCTGCCAAAAGAGTAGCACCCGTAGACACTGTCACAGGATTCATTTGTGAGTTCTCCACAATATCCCACAACTCACACTCTTGCAGAAGCAACACAATCCTCTCCTTCCATGCGCTGAAATTAGTAGCTCCATCCAACCTGTCCTCAACCCTCAAACCGGTGGCCATTGACCCTCTCAACTGAAACACAAGCCCACAACTTTCTTCCTGATGAAGTACCTCCTTCTCAGCAAAATTGTTGTTCTTTGTGGCTGATATATTTCTGCTCTTTTCCACTTTCCAGCTCTAATACCATGTAAAAATTTCAGACCCCAACCCGGTTTCAAGTCTCAATGAGACACCATAGTTTAATGCCCAACCCACATTGCACTTTTTAGCAGCAAATTAGTTAGCAATATAAATAGCTTATAAACTGAAACACATAAAGTCTGCTACAGCAATAAACCAGAAATAAAACACACCCAGAAATTCTACACAGAGATTTTTGGTCAAACTTAGACCCTGGAAAAACCCACAAGGGGAAAACCATTGAGAGGGGATTTTTATTATTATTTAGAGCTCTGAGAAAGATTTTCTTACAGCAGTTATCTTCAGCAATTTAATACACAGACTTATCTTGATTGTTGTGCCCACACACATCCTTGAAAACCATGCCACCAGCTCCTGGATTTCTGTGCCCAGAAATCCATACACAGTATGGCTATCACAGCAATAAATGTTGTATGGTCTGCCTCAAAATGCGTGCTTGCTTGCTGAGATAATTTTCCAGAAATTAATGATTGTATGCTGCCTCAATTTTCATGCCAATCTCTTCCAGAAAATCATAGTCCTCTTTCTCGATATCTGTGCCAAACTACAGCTGTATGGACTGCCCAGAATCCGTACTGTACGGCCTCAATAAGCTGTTGTACTTCTCTCCTAGATTTTTGTGCCAGAACCTACCTTGGAATGTGTGCCCTTAGCTGTGAAAATGCACCTCTTTCTCAGCTCGACTCTCTCTCTTACACTTTCCAAAACTCATGAAGAAGTACCAAAATGGGGGCACCTCAATCCCTAAGTCGACCTCATGAGGGAAGTTGAAGAGTCATTTAATCCAACAGTGGAGATTAGACTAGATTGACGGTGGTGATTAAATGACCTTTCAGTCACCCACTTCATTAACTTTCATAAAGTCACCTTAATTTCATATCTCATGAATTAAATGCACTAGGGACCACATTGGACACTTTCTCACCCCTAGGTGCCTAGGTGATGAGAAACACTTGTCCTTGGTAAATTTAATTTTAACATTTCCTTCATAGAGTCTAGACTCTTGGTGACTCTACTTTGGGAAGGGCTCGATACCCATATCTTGATCTCTTCTCCTCTGAGATCCTTGCCTCTTCAAGCCACTTTAACAGGGTTTGGTGTTGGTTTTTTGAGGCCTCGAGGTTACTTTAGTCTATGGCCATCTCTCATGATTGCATCCCCCCTTTTAGGACTCTCTAGAAGCTTTAGGCCATCTCTTGTCATCTAAACAAACCTTGAATAGGATAATCAAAGAGGACGTATATAGGCAACATATTCAAGTCACTTCGATTGCACCTCCGAAGGGTCTTGGCCCTAAAATGGATTTCAACTCTAAGCACGTTCTGCAGCTAGGAGGTGGCCTTATTGTCCGGCCTGCATATACATGCAATCAATGGATGCATGTCCTTAGGATGCCCCTTAATCAGTTCCAATGGGCTCTAATTGACTTCGGATCAAACCAATCACCACTTTCCTCACCCATATAGGATTTGCCAACGTTGCCACTTGCAGAGGACTAAGTTGCAGTATCACCTCATCTCCAGATGTCCCATTTATTATGAGATCATGGGGATGATATACTACCTATACTAGAATTCAAACCCTCTCCACATTTTTTGTTAACCAAATCAAAGACGTTTGTCTCTTTTTGTGATAGAGGTTCTTGAGTATCGATCACAATCCTTACATGGTCCTTCTTGTTTAGAGCCTTCTAGGAAGATCAACTCTTTCTTCCCCATTGTTCGACCATCACAGAGTAGCAAGCAATAGACAAAGTTCAAGCTTCTTCGGATATCATATCAATGAGACCTTGGATCTCTTCCCTACCTAGTCCACCCCGACTCACAAGTCGTCCTACTTCCAAGAGACTTTTGAGGAGCTCTCATCCCAAACCATAGGATGGACTTCATGAGACCAGTAAAAAAAGCAGTTATAGGAAGGCCGAGAGCTAGAGACAAACCCTCTCAATGCAGAGTACCACTCTCCAGGCTACATCGAGCAACCAATCAACTATTCAAATATTCCTCCCCCCCCGACCTTGATTGTTAGGAGTGATAAGTCTTCCCGATCTAGGACTCCCCCCAGGATCCCTATCAATTTTACACAATCAGGTCCCCTCAATCCAAGGTACTCTTCATACAACCTTCTCAGAAAGTGCATCAACCCTTCATAGTGATTGACTTAGATGAGGTGACTTCTTCTCTCCCCTCGCTTTCAACCTAGGCTTCTAGTTCCAACACCACTTGACATGATCTTATTGTGATTTCATTTGTGTACTCATTTTATGTCTTTGTTTCTTTCTTAATTGGACTAGTCTCTTAGCTTTCAATAGCTTTGTTCTTAGATCTTAGATCTTTTCCTATTATTGTTAGCGTAGCTATAAGAGTTGATTTTTCACTCCCACTATGTATCACACTAATTGTACTCTTTTTTTTTGTAAAAGATACTTCGTATATATACAAAAAATCATTTACACTAGTGGCAAGAGAAAAAACAAAAGGGTATAAACAATGATATTTACATCATCTTCCTTAATGCAACTAAAATAGTTATGAAATCAAAACCAATAGTAGAATCTAACAGTTTGGCATCCTTAATCAATAATGACCCTTTTTCCATCTAGTGCATACATACCTCTTCTCTCCATAATTGACAAAAAACAACCAAAGAATGACCTCATTATTAAACACATATTTGCAGTGGAGTTTCCAAAGAACAAATAATGCTGAAATTCTCAAACAATGCCACAAATACCAACCAAACAATCTTGTATAATCCCCCAACAAGCCGCCCTCCAATGTAGATGTCGTTAAAGAATACTTTCCAACTACAACCAAACCTGATCCCAACAGAACTCACGACCAAAAAATGTGCTTCATGGTTTCCACCTTAGGACGAGAGAGATAGATTCCCCTCAAAGGTTACTCTTGGCCAATAGAGTCTTGGAGGGGAAATCTCGATAGATCACCAACCAAGCAAACAAATGGGGCCTATAGGAAACCCACACTGACCAAACACTATGCAATCTTTGAATCCATAGTGTCTCATCATCCGATGAAACATGCTGAGCTTTCAAAACTAGGCCTAGTGCATGCCTCTAATGCAAAATGGAGTAAATTCTACGAGAATCATATTAAGTCAAAGGGCGTCCAAACCACCACTCCCAATTGAGCCAATAGGGCTTTGGCATATCAATGTTCATCTTTAACAAATATTCCTGCAAAATGAGTCCAACAATCTCCAACAAAGTGGGCCAATCTATAGAAGACAATGCAAACTCTCAAGCCACTGAGCGTCAATCCTTCCAAGAGTGAGAATTGGCATCCCACAAGTGGAGACAATGGAAATCAGGAAAGATGCAGAATGTTATGTATGGATTGGGATATGGACACGCTACCCCCTATCAAATCCCCCCAATAGTACAACTCTACCCAAGRGTGACAACACTCATATAGGAGATGATGATCAGCACCAAGGTGAAACAAGGAAAAAGGCACAAATTTAGAGCATCCTGATCCATTATCCAGATCAGCCCATGGTCACTACTTTCATGTCAAATACATAAGGCATTAACACTTAATATGGAGTGTTAGATTTAGGGTAAATTTGCAAAAACAGTAAGCTCTTTTAAATTCAATACTCAAGGCAACTAGATCTGTAACTCAATCATAGATAGACCACATGTAAAGTAGACAGCAGCAACTTAAGAGAAGAACAATTCAGATGAATATAACTCAGATCTAAAGCAGTAATTAACAGTTCTGAATACAACAGCAGATCTATATGATTAAACCAACAATCTCAGATCTAAAACTCTGCCTAATTAGTTTACAATTAGCATATCCTTTAGATCTATATACTGCTTGCTATAATAATCAATTCTGTAATCAGATCAGATCTAAAACAAAAGGAAACAAGTAGGAAGCATACCTGGTACAGCAACCTACCTCTGAAGACAATACCATAAACACAATAGGTATAGATCCTGTATATATGCTCAGGCAAAGGTTCAGTTCAAGGATCAAGTAAGGATCTCTATGCCAAAGATTGAAGGAACTTTCTTGCCACCAAGCCCAAAGGTCACAGGGATAAAACACAAAAGAAAAAGCCCAAAACCCTCACAGAAAAACCCTTGCCCAAGAAAACCTTCAGATCTGAAAACACTGGCCTGTAAGTAAACCCTTGTTTCAACAGAGCAGTTTAGAGGCTTTGGTAAACAGTACCCCCACAAAAACTACCCTAGCTAGAGGGCCGCACAGCAGACTCAGGATGGGGTACCAACACACTGCTCATAGGCTGAAACCTAGCCAACAAAAAAAGGGATGATGCACTTACAGCAGATCTGAAGATGGCCGCACCTGTACCTTCTTCCAACACAGAAGTGGATGCTCCTTACCAAGCTCAAACAGCAATTTATACAGCGGCAGTTTGAACTCTCACACACAGCTGCTAAAACAAAGTAGTAACCAAGGCAAGGAGGACGCGGCATACAGCAGGTAACAGGTAAAGAGGACGCGGCACCATTCACAGCAGATCAAGAGGAGGACGCGGCACCAACAGATATCCACAGCAGGTTAAGGGGACGAGGCACCATTCAACAGCAAATCAAAATGAACTGAGGCCGCAAACTTAGGTAGGCTCCACGCTATCACAAGAAGAGAGAATGATGCTGTACAAGAGAAGGCTACAGCAGATCAAGGGAAGGCTGCCGCTGTACAAAAGGAGGCTACACCAGATCACAAAGTAGCTCTCCACAGAAAGACAATAAGGGCTGCTCCCACACATACAAAGAGGCCGCAGGCTGAGAACAAGAGACCACAACGCTAGCACAAGGGCATAATAGAAAATGAGTGAAGTGTGAGAGGGGAGAGGGTTTAATATATAGGTTTAGGTTAGGGTTAGGGCAAGTTAAGTTAATTAAAAGGTCACATGTTTAAATTTGAAATTTAAACATGTGACACTAATATTTAATATTTAACTTTAAAACATTACCCCTTAATAAAACAACAAAACCCCAA
>JASDQU010439852.1:8680-35682 GCA_032191745.1 Picea mariana | reverse complement strand
GACAAAGCATTTATCCTGAGAAACCCTCTAGGGGAAGAAAACCCAGCAAAAACTTCCTCATCATAAATTGCCAATACAATGTCAAGAGATAACTCAAACCAATACAGAAAGTCATCCCCAAAAGATGCGCCACTCTTCTCCCTCTCTCCAACTGGTAAGTCGCAACTTGCCTCTTAGAAATGAGCAAGTGTGTTGCGTCAAAGTGAGGCGCTAGCCTCTCTATATATACAAATCTGGCACGTGTGAAGTGTCTTCATTGACAGGGCCAACTTCTCACTCTGGGTGGGTAAACCCACCTTTATTATATTTCTGGGTCTCAATAATAACTGTTGGGGCCGACTTCTTATTCTGCCTATTACAATTGTCTATTGACCAATCCGCAAAAGGGGATTTGGTCCTAATACAATAACCGCTATGATCAATCCACAATGGGGATTGATCCTATGAATAATATAACAATAATAATAAGAATACTCTTTGCAGTTACATTATTTCAACAACATTACCTAATTGTACTCTTTTGCGGTCATTCACTGGACATCAATAAAATTATCTTATCTTCTTATTCCTATCAAATGGAAGACAACAATTTATGATGAAATTAAAGAGTAGCAGATTCCTTTTGATCCATTCCACTGCAACCATACTCYTAGCTAGGAGAAATTAAAAATAACCATCAAGTTTCACCTACCATAATATGTAATTTTGATTATACGTGACTTTTTAAGGAATTTATAAAAGGTCAGTGAAAGAAGTGTGTCTACACACTTTTTGTTGTACAACATATGTAAATTTATATGTATAATGAAATTATTAATATAAACTAAAAATCAAAATTCCAATTTTGCAATGCATCTGTCACTGAAATCGAAACTAAAGATGTTTAAAATTGTAAATAGGGATCCTATAATGTATTTGTAACATTTAAGTACGTCAACATGTAATTAAACAATTAGACCTTTAAGCTGTTATAGTAGTTGAATTGGACAAAAAATTTGGCTCCTAACAAAGTGCTTTGATTCAGAGTTTGGAGGTTAAGATATTTCAACAAGCATAAAAAATTTGCCACTTCCTTGACTAATGTTGCAAATCTAGTACTGCGAAGAATACAGGACATATGCAGTACCTTAAGAGTAGATGCAAGTGCAGTATGAGATGCCGAAAATTGCTGCTGAGCAGCACTTGTATGCTCAGCCATTCCTTTTCGAAATGCGGAGTCTACTTGCTCAAACATAGCTCTACAAGAATGATCGAAGGCTGGAATCACTGAACCTTCAAAGCAAGTCCGCAAGGAATCCTGCAATAAAAATTCACTATCTAGTTATGCCCACTGTAGCAACAGATATATATAGACCTTAAGATATTCATGCAAGTACTAAAAACAGTAAATATAATCTATGTTTATCACCTGCAGTACTTGCTTCCCAGATGACTGAAACTGAGTTTGGATTTGTCGAGATAAAGCTGGCTCAAGTTTTGCCCCAACTGACTTTTCCAACAAAGTCAATGCCTTATCGCTTATTCCTTTCTGCAGAATAATGCACGCTCAGAAAATTCATATTATAAAATAAAAGTAAAGAAACCCAATGTAATATGTTACTACTTACAAATCCTATAAACAATACATTAACATGCCATGATGCCAACAATCCCACATTAAAGAAAATAGTATTAGAAATTGGATCATACAAAACAAATTAGATGAACTTTACAGACTATTTAATATTAAGTAATCAATCAAATGATGCTGATATTGCCATCCAGCAGAAGCTCCAATAGACCAAAAAGGCAAGACGGGAAAAGGATGATATTGATGCAAGTGGAGTAAATTGCATGGAGCATTCCTGGCCTTTGAAAACAATACTAGAAACACTGATGGGAGACAGATAGACCAGACGTGTTCCAAACAACAAAGACAGATAATAAATCTTGAGAAAATGCACTAACGGAGAAAGGATTATCTTAGAAAGCAATATAAACATAGAAATAAAGGGAAAAACCTGGAATGCATCATTAATTGCAGTTGAAATAGCTTTCTCCACAGATGGTGTAACTAAGCGTGCCACAGACGGACCCAAATTGCCAATCTCCTTTTTCAAAAGGCGCTCCAAAGTAGCAGGTAATTCTTTATTTAAAGTGTTAGTCAACATAGCTGACAATTGCCGTTCAGACCTCTCACGTTTTGCATTTTCTTCCTGTATTCTTGCTGATAAAGCATCTACTTGAGCTTTTAAAAGCTTTTCCATACGTTGGCCAAGTGCGGCCTCCATTCTTTTGCCCTCCTTTGCAATAGGAACAGAAACAGTCCCTGTCATTTGCTTTTGGAACTCCTTCTGTGTAGCAATTAGCTAACAACACAAACCCAGCAGTAAGAAAAGTAACCAAAAGTAACTAATGAATAGCATGGAACCAACAAGGCAAAAATATTTAAAAGAAAAACTATATAGCATAATATAATGGGTAACAGAGACAAAATTAAAATAATTTCAGTGTCGAGCAAGATTAAGACACAACTCAGGCCTATTTTGCACAGCGAGATATATTAAATTATTTAAGGTAAATTATGTTGGCTAAATATATTAAAATAGCAAATATAATAGTAAATTTGTAATAGGACATTTTACAAAAGCATCTAATTGTGTACAACTTAGTCAACTTTAAACATGCCATGTGAAAAGGGATGAAATTCACTTATAGACTAATTCAACTATCTGTGAGAAACTCAGGCGACTTAAAATTTTCCATGAAAATAAATCTAGACTCAGTTTAGTACATTTACTGTAAATGCCAAGAAAAGCACACATTCTATAGGAAAGCTCAGGCTAAGCATTAGAAAAATGAAAAATGGGGAATCTTTTTATGTCAAACTCAATCATTTTAAATCTTATATATCTGGGACTAGCATATGAAATATAGGGCCATGAAAATCGCTTAAAATGACTAAGAACACCTAAAACTAATGGAGTGAGTAGCTTTTGCTGATTTTATTTTTTGTTTCTATAATGAATTTTAGTGTAGCTGAAACCTGTAACTAGTTAAACGTGGATTACTGGATTAAGGTGCCATGCAAAAAGGAGCATTTCAGTAGCAGACAAATTCAGTGTAATACAAGAAAATGAAGTAGATAAGATAATTTTATTAATGTCCAACTAATGACCACAAAAGTAGGTCAAAGGGACTAATGGGTACAATGTCCTCACAATGCGGGAGTACCAAACGGTCTCCTATAACGGAATAAGTTGCATGAAGTAAGATGCAAACGTAGGTAATGTGAGTTAGATTGAAATATGAGGAGCTTTCAACTGCGGCCGCAAGTCCCAAACCCTGCAACGGGGTGGAGATGCACAAGCGGAGAAGATCCGGGTGCTTATAGGTCTATAGAATAGACCCATCTCTCCTAAAGTCCGAGGCTGAATGAAGAAACCCAACAAAGTATGTTGGCCCGAAGAAGAGTTGGTGGGAAGCGCGGATTGTTCGGTGTGTCGTTGCCTGACGGAGGTCGCACAATGTTGAGCTCTGGAGGGTCTAGTCTGTCTCCCAAGAAGGGATCTGATATAGTTATGGTGTTGAGATCTCATGGAACAGGGCAGGACCTCACAAATCCTCACTGGTCTAGGGTCTAGATCTGTATTGATGTCAACGGGTCGCTTGGTGCCCCTTCCTGAAGGTAGCACTGTGAAAAATGAAGTGATCCTTTGTGTAGAGTTGAGTCTGATGGGAAGCTAAAGAGTATGTGCTCGGAACCTGAGAGCCTCATGTATATATAGGGCCAAACATCTCTCGAGATATTTGAAGAAGCCATTGAGGGTCTGAGATCCTCTGAACAAGCAATGGAACCTCCCTCTGATCTCGTAGTAGAGGGGGCATCGAAAAATAAAGTGCACCTCGACCTTCACCTCCTATAAATGGCATACCTGGCAAATTCTATCTGATCTATCAATCTGGCGAAGTCAACCAAGAACGAACTCATATAGGCACATGATGGTTGTCAACAAGGTCATGGAGATGCCAATATCTCTTAGCTTCTGGAACAGGGCTTCCCTCGGAACAGAATCAAAATCTTTCCGAAAATCTACAAAACAGCAGTAGACTTTCGAAGAGCCCGGAGGGTGAAGATGTGGTCGATAGTCTAGTGAGCCGATCGAAAACCTTCATGTCCCCTAACTCTGAGGTGTCTCTGCTCAAGGTCACAGGAAAGCTTCATATGGAGAACCGTAGCATACAGTTTCGAGAATGTGTGGCCCACCACGATCGTCCTGTAGTTGTTGGGATCTGTGTTGGTACCGTATTTATGAATCAGATGGATGATGTGATGTGACCATGTTGAGGGAAAGCATGTACGAACTACATGGTTGAAGAGATCGGCTAAATAACTAACTAGAGAACGAAGACCATGCTTGAAGAACTCTGCCTGGAACCCTTCCTCATCTACTTCTTTGTTGTTGCTCATCACCCAAATGGCCTCCCTAATATCTCTGACTGAGAATAAGTGGCATGAAGAGGGGGGAGAGGTGACATGGATCTGGGGTTGCCCGGGAATATCATAAAGGTTGGAGGTGTGAGAGAACATGGACGCCGGATCAAGGTCGGATGGGAGGGGGGAGTGTCAAGGGAGGACGGTACTCCAGAATTGTTTGGGGGAGTGAGCAAGGAGATCACAAAGGTCACATCTCCTCTGAGAGATGAAAAGACGTTTCTTGTGACGAAGGAGACGACGATAGGAAGCTTTGAGGTTGGAATAAAATGGTTGAGAGTGGATGAAAGCATGTCGAAGTTGACGGTGTAGAGTCTTGCATTCTTCGTCATACCACTTGTTCAAGGGACAAGATCCAACTTTTGGGGTGGAAGTGGATCGGGTGGAATGGGGAAAGGACTTGAGGGTTGCTTCCCAAATGGCGGTTAAAAGGCAGGTGTATTTGGTTGAGGAAGAATCAAACGAGGAAAACTAGGTTTCAGGTGGGAGCATTTGACGGAGGATAGAGGAGAATATGTCAGGATCGCCTTCGTCGAATTGAAAGGTGGTGTGGGTGGCCCTGAGGGGAGGGGGGGTCAAACTGAAGGGAGAAGGAAAGTAGGGCATGGTCGGCAAGGGGAATGGGGGTAACTGAGAGGTAGCGAATCAAAGGAATTAAGTTCTGGCTAGAGAGAACATAATCAACTACACTCGCACCTCCTCCATGAGTTCGACAAGGGAAGAAGCAAGAACCTGGGAAACAAAGGAGCTCATTCAGGATCAGTAGTTCCTAAGATTCTCCCAGCTGCAATAGGTGACGGGCATATGCTGTAATGGGCTCCAAATCATCGTCAGATAGCCGGTGAATCCCCACTAACTTTGGATCTATCCCCCAGGTACAAAACACATTCTCTGATCGATCGTGAAGAGGGGCCTAGAGATCTCTAGTACGGGCATTGAAGTCGCCCAATAGGATGACCTCCCCAACAACGGAGTACTGGGTGTTGCCAATATGCAAGTCTATAAAGGGGTCCCCGTTGAAGTCATTATGGATAGCAAACGACGAAGAGGCTGGTGGGAAGTAGTATATTGCAATGTAAATGTCCCTCGGAGGGGCGACTCTGGCTCTAACCTGAACCAACATAAACTTAGAAAACTCATTTGTGGCCACCAAAGAGACCATGTTTTGGAGGGAATCCCTATTCAAACAAGCTACTCCACCTAATCCTCTGACTCCACCTGAGCTCCTCGTCTCATGCTTGCAAACTGAAAGCCAATGGTATCCTACATAGTCTAGGAGAGGTCGAACGAGGCTCGTGTGAGTTTCGATCACGAAGAGGATGTCTGTTGACCCGAGAGCATCATATAAGAGACCCGGCGATGACCAGAAAGATCCATTGCCATTCCAACAAATAAGTAAAGATTTCAAAAAAGTTATGTAATACCCCCATTCTATTGTGTTGATACTCGAAAAATGTATTGACATGTAAATATCTCAATTGTGTAAAATGAGAGCTCAAGTGCCAATGACCCAATAAGTGAGTAATACACCTATGCACATGTGAATGTATTTTCTTTGGCTGAAATGTGAAGCTTGCAGTTAATTGGATTATGAGCCAGATTGCCTTGGGAGTACAAAGAGCAGTCATGATATATCAAATGGAGTAAAATAAGTTCTTTTCTCTTGTTGAGGATTCTCAACTTGCCCCCGCCAACCGTCTTACTTCCATATATTGGCCTTTCTAAGATAAGAAGATGAGATTATAGTTGATGTTGTTGTTGTTGTTGTTGGTTATAGTTTTTCTTATAGGTGCAACTAGCCCGACACTGCATGTTGCATGAAGAGCATTTTTCCCTTGACCCTTAGAGCATTGTTGGTATAACCGACTACACGCTTTCAACAGGATTATCTAAGGAGAGATGTATGCAAGAAGCCTTGCTGCTACAGTATTTGTTTGAATGTATCGTGTTCCTCAATCACATAGGACTAGCAAGGAAGCTTGCTACATAGCTCTTTCCTTGATTTAGTTAGGGCCAAAAAGGAGACCTTGATCAGTATGCAACCAACAAGTTAACATTTGGGTTGTAGCATATTTGTTGAGCTGGCATATTTGCCACCTCAATTAGTTGGGGTTAGCATATTTGCCACCAAATCATAGTCCCAAAACTCCTCTTTCCAATGGCGTCAGTGAAAATATATATGCTTTGAGTCTGCGAGGCCATCATGGAAAAACCCTAAAATAGCTTATTTTAAATCAACAATATCTTCACTTCCCAAACTCTAACTTGGCATATTTTTTTTGAACTCAAGTGTTTTTTTAAGAGGAACTTAGATAAACAAATGGTTTCTTCCAATTTTGTTGATAAAGCTACATGAATTGATCTAAGTGTCGCAGCCATCTTTTTCGCTTAGAAAACCTGCAAAAGAAAAAAAAATCTTCTTTTTTTTGTCCCAAGAAAGAGCTCTAATAGCACTTGTTAACTACCTTAGATCCAAAGATTCTATCACATACAAGATATCCAAGAATAAGATAGAAAATCCCCTTTACGTGATTAAATAAAAATACCCTCAAGGTAGGGCAACATCTTACGATTGATCCTTTTATGGAAGAAATCCACTCATGTTGACTTGCCTCTTAAGTTTGGGTGACCTCTCAATGAGCTATGCTCCAAATAAAAATATACTCCACATCTCTCATAGGGAGAAATCCATCCTTATTTATAGCTAGCAAGAAAACCCTAATCATAACAACCTCGTAACTACCTAGTGGACCTTTAATGAGGCCACATTACATTTATTCAATATTAACTAACATAGTGAGCCTTATTTAATAATAACAAACATAATCGACTTAATTCACCTTACATTGAATAATCTTCACCAGTATTACTCTAATGGGCCCTTTGACTCCCCATTACACCCCTAGGGAGGATCCCAACACTCCACTTGTAGTAAACCTTGATACATATAAGAAAAGATAAACCCTTAAGCTCAAGAAGAAACCCTTAACTTCAAAAATACCAAAATACATCCACACAATCATAGACACAAGAATATAGAGAAGAACCTTTAAGGTGGGGTTAACACCATCAATTAGTCCTTATGGAAGGAATCACTCCACAAGCCATGCTTGCTACAGTACAATATATCCAACATATTTCAATACAATGATACTCAAGTGTATTTATACTTTTTCAAAGAGTATTCCTAGGATTTTGTCAATTACCCCTTATTATTATATTATTTCCTCTTACCTACCTAGTGGACCATTTATTACCCATCAAATATCAAGTGGGCCTAATGCATGATGATGGCCACATTATATTCATGATACCCTTGGGTACCTCCCTAGATACCCCATATTATCCTCCCTAGGTACATTATATTCCATCCCCCTTGGCATGTTTTGTCCCCAAAACGTGGAAAGAAGCCATATAATACAACCCATTAAGTAATGTAGTCAATCGGTGCCATCCATCCATCCTAGTGAAATGTGGACATGGGGTCTAACTATGGCCTTTCCTCTTCAATCTTAATTCTAGTTGCTCCTTGGATTCCATGTTGCCATTGTGCTACTCTAATATCTCCATGCATTTCTTTTTGTCCTCCATGTGCCTCCATATTGGTTGCCTCACTGGTTCCGCGTTGCCCATAATAAGTTTGATGACACTCGCAACCTAAAGATGGTGAAATACTGTGACAATCCCCCCAAAAGATCAATCTCCCTCTTTACCACATTCCTAACAGTCATTCTGTGGCACTTCAGATTATCCTAGATTTTGGCACAAAAACCCATGGTAAAACCCCGATCGACCCAAAAGTCCACCTAAGCCTTGCCTGGTGCAAAACCTGGTGTCTTGCTTGATGAGCTGTCCATCTACTTGGCACAGTATTAGACTCCTAGAGTGGCTCGTCTTCCTGTGGAGCAAAGGCAACCCTTCCTCTGTCGAATACTAGCTGTCGAGCAAGACGAGCTTCTTGCTCTTTGCTCAGCAAGCTAGGACTTAACTAAATTTGTCACGTCATCCACTGATCTCTCATTTCCCTTTGCTCAGTGATAACAAGTCCATGTGCTCAGTGAACTGTGTTTGGTCGTGTGCTTAGCATCCATGTCACAACCACTCCAGCCCTCCATCTGCACATCAAGAACATCTGTCTACTGAGCATAGTCCTCCTGTGCTCAGTGGCCTGACACTTGGGACTTTTCACCTCTGCCCCAGATTCCTTTCCAGATCAGTGGTATCCTTACTCAGCAATGGCCCTTTTGTCTTGATCCTTACATCTCGGCCTTGTTCACTTTCACCATCTCAGCCTGCCAAAGAACTTAACTCTGGGATCCAATTTCGGATCAACCTATTCAAATACAATTAACATTACTAACAGAAATGCAGACTTGAAGTAAGCATATGGCACAACCAATACAACTTTCCAACATGCTACTAACCTAGAGGCATAAGAATCCCTTCAACAGCACCTGTACTACAGCTATGCAGACATTCCCAAGCATATGTAGACTCTTGAACAAGGGTAATGAAGAAACAGAACACCTACTTACTGAATAGCATATGTCCTGTGGGACTAGAGCAGACTATGATAATACAGAACAAGAAAAAGAAATGGCATCTATTTTATTTTCTAGAAAATCATAAAACAAGATCAGTGTTATCTAATTAAAATTAAACAAAAATTAGGCAGGCAACTGTGTCACCTGGTACATTTGACTACCTGATTTAGTGTCTCTTGCATAGCTACAACTTGTGCAGCTATATTTTCTGCTGACAGAATACTGATAGTATTGGTTGGCTCGCCATCAGAAGAACCCACTGAAGTAAAAGGAGTTCCTGAGGGAGACATCGAAGGCAATGGTGCCATTATGTTTTTATTTTTGTTTTTTCTCCGCTTTGTTCCTGATGGAGACTGGGATGTTGCTGGTGTCAAGGCAGGTACAGACACTTTACAAGATATATCCTTAATGTTTTCTTGACTTTCCTCTATGCTCACATTTGGAGAGTGCTCTCTGTCTTCAAATACTTCACACTCACCACCAGGTTGAGCATTTTCTAGATTTGCAGTACTTGTGGTCAAAGAACCACTTTCTTTTGAATTTTGATTACCTGGCTCTGAAGCTTGAGAATCTGTATGAACAGAAACACTTTCTGCTTGTTCTGAACTAACTTCCTCTACTTTATTCAAACGGCTTTTACCTGCATCTTTAATCCCGAGTTTCAACTTTTCACTCTCCATTTTAGTGTCTGTTTCTTCAAATTTATTATGAATGTTTGATTCCTTATCCAAACCTACACTTTCAGAAGATGGCACTGCCATAGACATGAGTTGGGAAGGAGTTATCAAGTATGATGGACTGGAACTCACTTCACACTGAATCCTAATAGCCGCATCTTCAACTTCTTCCTTTACATTTAAACTATCTTCTGCTCTAGATATTGTCGTGATACTAGTAGTCTCCAAAGAAACCGTATCAGGTGAAGTTATCATAACATTGTCAGGCTTCTTTTCAATTGGATGCTCTTTAACCATATGCTTGTCAGACTGGTCTCCAACAGAGCTAATTGGGGAGAGGTCTCGTTTAAAATTCTCTGATGGGCTCTTTATTCCCGACAATCTTCTGGACAAACTTGGACTCAAAGGAACAGGTACTTGAGAAGACAAAGGTACATTATCATCCGGAACATTCATAGGCATTGAAAGGCCAAATGTCGTGCCAGCACATGACACTGCAAGTTGATCATGTGCATGGGAAGGGTCCACAGTTGATGGGAAAACTGGGCTTCTGTATGTAGACACTTTATCAGGAACATTAGTAGACCTTGGTGACTTGGCACCAGAACTGACAACAGGTTCTACAGGTGTGAAAGCAGACAAGTTGGATCTCTCAAAGGCACGTGACGCAGTTTCCTCATCCAAAGATCCAAGCTCTACGGGTGGTGGAAAGCATTGAGACAATTCGAGTGCATATTGTTGAATGGCCTGGGTTTGAACACAATAGATTTGAATTGTTCCTTCACCATCAGAAACATTCTCACTTGTGGCTGTAAAGCTCAAAATGGGCATTGTTACAGAAAATTCTGCCAGATAGTCTATACGGGTGGCTAAGGGTTTCAAACCGTATTCCATGTGTACGGCATAAATGGCATTCCTTTTTGCATTTGCCAATAAAATAACACTTGCACGGGGCACAACCAAGACTTGATTAAAAAATACATCTTCGTTCCTTGGTTCCAGAGAGCTTTTAAGTTCAAGGGTTTGAATACACTGCCATTTTCCAGAATTTGAGGGGGAAAATCGACCATCTGGACTTGCACAAACCCACAGCTTCAATTCTTGATTAAGCGGACCCTGCAAAATGAAAGAGCTTCCATTATATCAATATAATAAACAACTAGAAATACCAAAAAGGGCAAAATGTCCAACTAAAATAATCTCTACAGCAGTAGACCACATCAGGAATTGCAAAAATTCATGTACATTGTCAGCGAAACATCAAACAAAAGGGGCATTCAGGGTTCATACCGCTGTTAAAAGAACTACATGATCAGGAGAATGCGGTATTGTAAGAAATCCAACTGAACCAACAGGCTGTCCATCGTGAGGCTTAAATGCTACAACTGGATGCATCTTCTTATCTCCCCAGATTTTCACCTACAACATGAAATGACACAACAGGATCTAATTTGTTATAAAACACCAAAAGCACGGAATACACAATGTCCCACAATTAACTCACTACAGTATCAATGTATTATCGAATAAAACTGCACAAAACAGAAGGCATTTGAAAATATTGAAGGACAAATTCAATAGAGAAATTTCAAAATATCATTTCATGTTCCAAAACACAATATAATTCAAGCTTTCATAATCAACAATCTGCAGAAACAAGACATCTCCTGCTAGAGAATAGTAGAGTAGGCGCCGTGAAGGGTACCCAAAAACAAATCAAAACCAGCTCTACTTAAATCTGAAATGCAAATGGAGGAAAAATGATTAATTAGATTTATGCATCATACATAAGAATAATAAGTAAATCATTTCCATTCAAGCAGCTAAACTTGAGTGAACTGTAAGCCAGTGACCCAATCAAAAGTAGGCTATCTATTAGGAGTTTGAGCTTAGTTGTATGGTCAATCAGATCATAAATCCCAAAACACACCCACCCTAAAGTTTCTCCACATGGGTCAATATTGGAGACAAATTTCAGCTACAATAATCGGTTATATATTGCAAACTGTGCAACTCACAAGATGGATGTCCTAATATAGAGCTCAACATTGGAAAAAGTTTCCTCCATAGCATTCTAAGAAAAATTGTAAATTGCAACAACCTTAGTTTGAGACAATCCATTACTAAAAATACCAAAAGCTCCATTCTTACAAAGGAAAGGATGCAATTCCATTATGTTGTCAACATGCAGGGATAGCCTGCATCAAACAAGCATATGCCTCAATGATTTTATAATAAGATATGTTAAATAGCCCACTAAATGCTTTGTACCACTCAGGATGCAATCTAGTCATTCCAACTAAAGCCCTTCTAAGGAGCATTCAGCATATAAGATCAAGGGCGACAAGACCTATATTGATGGTTAAATCCTATATAACTATGATGATGACCTTGTAAACAAAATTTCCATATCCCAACTTCGGTCTATTGATCATGTTTCCTACTTCTATCTCATAACCCTATGATAATGAGCTCCACAGATGATGGTTGATAGTGATAAAATTTCCAAATAGAATAAATCCAAAGCCTTTGACAATTTTTGTGTTAATATCTAAATTTTTAATTCACCTATTATTTCACATTCTAATAATGAATATTTCTATCCATGCTAATAACAAGATATCAATATTCTGACTTTCTTTGGCAGTAGGACTACAGAATCTCTCATGTGCTTATATGCAATGCTAATTCCACCAGGTCTATTAAACTCTAACAGAGAATTTATGGTTGATTTTCACCAAATCTTAAAAATCAACAAAGTCTTTGGATTTTCCAGCTTGAAATAGAACAACAAATCATGAAGACACCCACTCAAAAACGTTTTTTTAAAGAAAAAAGTAAGATTTCAACATCACTAAATTAGTAAATATATTTTACTATATTTTTCATTAAGAATGGCATCACTAAAGGAAGAACAAAGGTCACAGTAAGACTTATTGGAAATATGCAAAGTATGCAAGCCATGAGAAAGACGAATAAAATCTTATGACATGCTGAAGAAGCAAACTACAATACTGATGGTAGCCTCCAATGGGAAAAGAGATTAGCAATACACAAAGATGTTTAGAGAAAAGCTTGAAAAGGCAAAGTGAGAAGATGGTCCTTATTTGGGGCTATTATGAGTGGTGCAGCAGAATTGCACCTTACAAGACTAGATTCTGGAACTCAACTAACATGGATGAAAACTTTAACACACACAAGCAAAGTTTTGGCAGCAATCAGAACTGAAATTTCATTACCAAATCAAAGTTGTACAAGTATAGTCATAACGAAATTCCTAACCACTATACATTGAAGTGATCGACTAAATTCTAATCACACATGAAAGCAAACCATTTCAGCTTCCCATGTTTCTAACTTCAAACTTACAGATTATGTACAAATGGTGACTGTTACAAAATAGTGTACACTGAGGTAGGAGAAACAAAGATTCATGGTAGATGATCTGTTCTGCCAGCTGTGTGCTCCACCACCTAGTCCTGCGGTTCTACTGACTGTGAATGTTCACCAACTGTGAATGTTTACCTGCTGCCTCGTGCAGTATCAACCTGCAGGCACACCTGTCCCACAGGAATTGCAGCATGTCACAGTTGTGCTTCCACAATGTGAAAGGATATACAATCTGAATGTTAGTCTTACTTCGTTAGTAGAGGTACAACCAGCAAACACGTTGGAACCCGCACTTATAACTTATGCAGAACCACAATGTTGGTTTACACACAATGCTTGGACTTGTGATCCACCTCTGTTGCAGCAGCCCAAAGTTTTATGCAGMTTCCATATTTAGGTGAAATTTAAACTTCACAGCGTAGTTTCATTCGACAGTCTTCAAAACTAGTCAAATTCTTTGTTTCRCTGAGATTAAGCCTCCTCACTCAAGATTTGTTGGTCCCCAACAACTGCATAACCAGTTGAGGAAATTGTTCTTGATATTCTCTGCGGTAAACCCATTTTCCGGTCCAGGGAAATCCTTCTAGCCTGATGTGACAGTCTTATTGCAGCCCACCAAGTAGCCCTATCTTTACCATACATAATTGTCTTCCTTCAGCTTTGTGTCAATATCTACACCAATCTCCTCAAGAAACAGAGCAATAACTTCATCTTCTTCCCCATCCAGCATCAATGGTTCAAAGAGCTTCAGAAAATCTGAGTTCAAGAGAGGATGAATACCCACGTACTTCAGCAACTCCAATCAAAATGTAGTGTGCCCTATCTATTCAAGAATGGTGTATGGGCAGTATCTAAGTGACTTTAGCTTCTGACACTTCTCCATAAAGCGCTATTTCTGGAGATAAACCAAGAACTTGTCCATTACTTGGAACTTATGATCAATTTTGAACCACTCATGTCAAGCTTTGTGCTTCTGACCTTTTTTGCAAAGCATATCACAGGTGCTCATGAATATGTGGAATATGGTCAATGAACCGAACTGCTTGCCCGTGTTCAAATTGCTTATTTTTATAATCGTTGCCTCAGATTCTTTACCCAATGTGGTTAATGGGTACTTACGGAGGAACACAAGACAAGCCTCAAACGGCGAAGTGCCGATTGCAATGTGCAAGGCACCATTATAGTTGTGTTGCACATTGAAATGTTGACATCCCAAGTCTTTGGGTGTATATGATTCAGAATGTGCAACAGTTGAATTATGGTCCACTTCACTACCTCAATTTGCCCATCTGTCAACAAATGGAAGGTAGAGCTCCTTTTCAGCATCAAGTCCATTACGGAGGAATACAAGACAAGCCTCAAACGGCAAAGTGCCAATTGCAATGTGCAAGGCACCATTATAGTTGTGTTGCACATTGAAATATTGACACCCCAAGTCTTTGGGTGTATATGATTCAGAATGTGCAACAGTTGAATTATGGTCCACTTCACTACCTCAATTTGCCCATCTGTAAACAAATGGAAGGTAGAGCTCCTTTTCAGCTTCAAGTCCATCAATCCCCATGGAGCTTGCCAAAAGTGGCTCAAGTGTATGTTATCTCATTTGGAGATGATTGAGAACAGCAATCTAAAATGCAGCTCATAATAACATGGACGAAATCTCCAACATCAAGAAAAAATTGGTAATAATGAGGATTGAAATTTTATTAACAAATCAAACATGTACAAGTACAATCAAAAGACATTGTAACCCTTGTATAGTGCAAGTGAGAGATTAAATACTAATCCCATGGGAAAGTGAAACATTTATCTTCCCAACTTTCTAACTTCCAATTACAGATTACGTACAAGTGGAGATTGTTACAAAATGAAGTACATTGAGAGAGGAGAAACAAAGATTCATGGTAGTGTTAACACTCGAAACTGGAATGAATTGAATGGACATTTGGGAAAAGTGCCAATGTAACCTCGCATAGTCCCTCTTGCTTTGGTCTAGTGCTTGCTAGCCTAAGGGGCGAATCCCTAGTGATATGAAGCCAAAAACTTCCAAATGAATTCAAATATGCAAGATATACTCACTGAAATCCCAGAAATTATTCAGATTTCTTCCATTAAATGCTTGACAGCACATAAACTTCAGATTTACAATTTAGAATGTCAAATCAAGATTTACCCTTCATAAATCTGCTATAACCTACTTAAATCTGTGACAAAAAGTTGTGGATCTGCAAGTGAAATAATCAAATCTGTGAATTATAAGGTTCTTTTTATGTATTTTTCAAACCTATGCTCAAGTCCAATGGGCATGGAAAGGAAAAATAGAAAAGAAAGTTGATTGGGCAGGCAATACAACCAAGGCCAATCAACTCATAGTACTATCAAAGCACTTACAAAATTCTATTAACACTTGTGAAATTGGTCACCTAGAAAGTGATCATCCTTATCATCAAAGTTGTAGGCATGTACAAGGTCTAGTACACTAGATAAAACCACAAGCCTTGAGGGTACGTAAAGTCACTGCACAAGACCTCTCTCGCATCGAGGGATAGATAATCACTTGACTAACAATAGGAGGCACCAACACCAAGTCTCCAACGAACTCTACCATTTGGCATGAAAGTTAAGTTGCCATGGTTCACAAACCCGACCCTTGGGTGTTCAAACTCAGAGTTGATTCACAAACTCCGTCCCAAGTTCGGGAGCATGGACATCCCACCACGAACCCTGGAAAACCCAAGGCACCCAAGTTTTGGAGCGTGGACGGACATCCCACCATGAAACCTAGAGAACACAAGGCACCCAAGTTTATTCGAGTTCTTCCCAGTCAAGAAAGGGGGACATTCCCCCAAAATGGATACTTGAACCTTGAAAAAGCCCAAATCTCAAAAAGAAGGTTGGGGGCCTCCTCCAAAAACCCTAATCCCTCACTTCCCAACTACTTTGATGAACTCAAAAGCACAAGTACACACTTCATTTTTACCAATTCATTTTCAGATTGAAGCAAGAAACAGTCCGACAATGAAGAAGAAGAAAGATATTAATTTCAGTGCCATTTTTCTCGCAGAAAACTCGTGCAAAAAGATAGCTAGTGATGTGGTGAAGTGGACCATTGCCTTTGGTGTTCAAATCTTCCATTGCAAGGGTATTTTCTCTGCATTTTAAGCAATTTTCAATGTTCAAATTAGATTTTCAGTTCTCTTCTTTCAAATTTCTCCACAGTGACTTCATCAAATCCTCTCCATCCGTTGTGCAAATAAGTGAAGAGGACAAGGCGACCCAAGGGTGTGTGGGTACAACATTCATCAAATGCAAGCTTTTTCATTTAGAATGGAGAGGCAACTATACTACACCTATAGCCCATTTTTATGAATCTTTCAAGAAAGGGTGTTGAGCCTCATACGGGAGACTCTACAAATGTTGCTAGACTCCCTACTGCACAAAAAGCAGGAAAACATTGATGGTTTGGCACCCAAGAAGACAATCTCCCAACCACGTCCTACTTGGAATGATGAATCTGAAGAGGAAGAAATGCCATTTGATGATGAAGCTTTTGGTGATGAGCATGTGTCATCAAAATGATTAAAAAACAATCCAATTGCATCACATAAGAAACCTAAAATGGGTAACTTTATGAAATGATGATGAAGCTTTTGGTGATGAGCATGTGTCATCAAAATGATTAAAAAACAATCCAATTGCATCACATAAGAAACCTAAAATGGGTAACTTTATGAAATGTTTGATGGGAAGAGCAAGGGTGACATTGATCTTGTAATAGCAAGATTTTTTCTTACATGCACCATCCCTTTCACTATACCCCACTCACTATTTTGAACTAGCGGGTACCATTAATGATGGACCAACAAGGCATAAGGCACTTGGTTATGAGAAGCTCCGAACTGTGTTAGTTGACAAGGAAAAAGCACATCTTAAGAAGGCAATGGCACCATTGAAGGTGTCTTGTCTAGAGGGATGTTCAATTGCTATGGATGGTTGGATAGATTACCAAAATCGTCCGTTAATAAACATCATTATCTCTTCCATACTTGGTACCTATTTTCTAAAGGCCATCAATTGCTCCAATCAACAGAAGAATACCTTACTTTTGAAGGACCAATTATGTGAGACCATTGCAAAGATGGGGCCATCCAATGTCGTCCAAGTTCAAGTTGTCACTAATGCAGCCCCAAATAGCAAAGTAGCAAGGTTGATGGTCCAAAACAGTACATGTTAGTGTTTTCATTCTAAAATATTGCTTATTATTACATTACTACCAATTCTGATTTTCTTCATAAATCTGATTTTTATCTATAGTTTATGAATGTTGATTTGTGTATTCATGATGCACCCTAGGGATATTTTTGGATACCATGCACATTGCATTCTTTGAATAATGCACCGAACAACATTGGAAAACTTGAGTGGATTCATGTGATAATTGAAAATGACCACAAAATTTAGACCTTGATATGCAACCACAACCATTCACGAGACATTTGCCACGGGCATGCCAAATTGGAACTTCATAAACCATCTAATACCATATTTCCAACTTTCTACATTTTGCTTAGGGGGCTTTCGCTACCACAATTATCAATTATATATGATATCAGTGAAGAAAATATTTCTCAAATGCAACCATGGAGGTGAAGCACTTGATTTTGGATTATCACTTTGAGCCGATGTAAAATTGTTGTGGAATTTGTAGAGCCAATACATGAAATTCTTTGTTATGCAAATACAACCAATGTTTAGGTGAGATTTATGATAACTTGGACTCTATGAAAATATTCAATCCAATAGGAAGGATCTCAGTTTATGGCCACAGTTGAAATCAATTATGCATGGGCAGTGGAATAGATTGAACACCCCACTTCACATGGCAATGTATGCAATTAACCTAAAATGGTATGATCCTATAACAAGGATGCCTCCTTCACAAGATAGAGAGGTCATGGAAGGGTTCATGAATGTTTTTAGAAAAATTTATGGTTCTACAAAAGAGGCACCCTACATACGCTTTCAATTTGACAAATTTTCAAGTGGGCAAGGTGTGTTTGCTTCACCTACTTTTGTGAGTGATTGATTTGCGGTGCCTCCATGGTATTGATGCTCCTCAATTGCAGGGGTTTTCCATAACGTCACTCTCACAAGTAACTAATTCCTCGTCTTGTGAGAGGAATTGAAGGATTTATGCTTCATCCATTTAATGAAAAAAAAACAATTGAGGTCATGGTAGAGAACTTAGTCTACATTCATAGAACACTTCGTCTCCTTGCTTGAAAAGACCTAGGGTACACGGAGGGTTCCTTTCAAGAGATGGGACCAATACACAAAGGATGTTATATGTGTGGGCAAACAGCCACAACCAAATTGATATGTAAATTGTCATGGATATTCCACTCCAACAGTTTGTCACAACAAATCTTGCAATATTCTTAAATCTTTTATCATTCAATTTATTTCCTTAGATCCCATATTTATTATTACGAGCTTAATGCTCAAATTTATGAAAATAACTTAAATAAAAAAAATGAAAGAACAAGCAAATGAACACACCATCCACACAAAAGAACACAATATGTATCCTAGGAAACCTGATGCGAGAGAAAACCCAACTAGATGGTGAGACCTATGCTCTGCTCTCTTTTCTTCAGTTATGAGAATGCAAATACAAAGAAAGGGGCACTCACTATGAAGTTACCTTTGACACTATGGCCTGAATGGTTGCTAGAGAATCTTCTTCCTCCTTTGTTATGCTCTCAAATCCCACTCCTAGATGCTCTGCGCAACTATGGAACAAGTACAATGCTAAAAGAATGGAACCCCCTCTCTTTCTAGCAGCACAATATTTAACATATCCTAATAGTCGTCTAGGGTTGGGGATTTTGCATCCTCAACCCTCAATTAGTGTTAAGGTTTTGGACCTTCCAGAATATTCTTGAAAGTCCACACGTGACTAGCCCCACGTGTGTGAGTAATGGGAGCTAATGTGGCATCCACTCCGTACCATGGTGGTCAACATGGAGGTAAACTTGCGAGAGGCATAACTTCCACATACGAACTCCAATTGAGGTGATTTTTGCACCGTTGGAAAGCTCTTGATGTGTAGAACAGCTTTGAGGGGCTAGGAGCTATGCTCACAAAGTTTTTTTCCCAAAAAGTGTCATTTGATGCCTCTAAATGGCTCTAAAAGGTTCATCTCCAAACTAGAACCTGCCACTAATATGGGCCCTGTGAGTCAATTCCTCCAATTTTTCAACTCAGATAGATGGCAAATTATAATGATCCATTATGAATCACAAACAGCCTTGTTAAGATACCTCCAGTGACTGTCGGCAAAGAGAAGCCTATGCTTGAGAGCAAAGATTACCTAGAGAGCTCACCGACTGAGGACCTTAGAGATGTCAATGATGATGAGGATGCAGCAAAACTAGCAGACTTGGCTTGAGGAAGCTGAATCAACTCTATTGTTTTTTCTATTTTATTTTTGGAAATGCCATTGGGCATTTTTAACGTAGTATGTAATATTTTAAGAGTCGAGAACTATTGAAGTCAATTTCAAATGATAATGATCAAGTTAATTGTTTTCCTAATCATTGTATGAATCATGCTTGTTCAATCATTCAATGTTGAATGAGAATTCTGAGTCAATAAGAACATTGTTGATTTACAGAAATTCCTCATTCCAATTATATTTTTTATAGATTTTTTAATATATATATAATTTTATATGTATACCCTTAATGAACCCCCCTCTCCTATTTCGAAAAGTGACATCTCCATCCACGCATCCGCACCTGCACTCGCCCATGAACCTACATACCATGTAAACTTAGCATGAAAGGGAGAAGAATGTGAAATATGGAAGCAGAAGAATGAAGAGGACTAACTCGAGAATAATAGATCCCCCAAGCTCTCTTAAATTCCCTTCTCTTACAAATGGGAGAGGATCCATACATAGTAATTATCAAAGAATATCTCATAACCTAGAAAAGGTGTCATGCAAGGACACCTCAAACCCTAAAAGCATGCTCAAATTGTCTAGAAGATAACGCCTAGCTTTAGTTGGTCCAATCCTCACCCAAGAACAAGAAATTTAACACAAGTAAAGCAGCCTACATATGCATGAAAATCTTAGGACTAAGTAAAGGAATCAAATCTTACAAGTCTCAAAGCATTACACAACATTTAGATTAGTTTTCCTTTTGCAAAGTAGAACACTAATTGCTAGATTAGTTTTATTTCTCACAATTTCAATTTGGCAAATAAACCATCCCCTCAACTCCTCGCAAGAGGCCTGGTCAATGTGGATTAGTAATTAGTCTCACATTTCAAATTCAGTTATTTATTTTCTTGCTTAAAATAAACAAATTCCCCTCAGCTCATAGTGCAGTTCCTGACCCTTCCAGTTGCGAACTAATCTCGATCTGTTGGAAGTAAGTTTCATACACGCTGTGCTGGTCAGTGGTTGATAGATTAAATAGGACAACTTATAAAGTAGTTAGCTTAATGCGTAGGAAAATGCCTTGAAGTGACCTGCGAAGTAAGGCGGGCCCTCTCGAGACTTGGCTTCCCACCCGTTTTGGACATCCAGCACTTTGAGTGAATTTTACTAAAGAGACCATTGGGTTTCGGTAAATCTCTCCGCAAGTTTCCAAACAAAGAGCTAACCTCTAAGGAGGCCCAAACCATTTCACTAATTCACCATCAATTTACCTTAATAAAACACACGAACTACATTGCCCACGATTCACTTTAAGGCACTGATCTCAATTTTCACACTCAGCAAAGCCACAAGCTTCTTTCTACATATTGGATACATCTCTAAAGCAAATTTTAATTTCACTTGCATATAACAAACGTACATGAGTATCATTTTTTATGCAAGTATATGCTTGATGTTATATCGTGGATGAATGATTTGTTTATGTGTATTTCAATTCATAGTTGATTGTTGAATAAAAGTAATAAACTCCTAGATCTATATTTTTTGTACTTAGCTTAGATCAAGCCATAGTATATTTGTTCAGGACTACCCCCCTTGGCTTCGCTAGGAGTTGGCCTAGACGGAGGAGTTGAGGATTAGGTGACAGCACCTTAACTCTCACTTGCCCCCAAGGACACACCGAGTGGATTGAAAATTTCTTCCATGTCTCCCAGGTGTGTATAAGGCGGCAACAGACGTAACTAACAAATCCCCACAAATCTGCATGTATGCAACTTCTAAAAACAGAAATTTGCCCAACAAAAATATATCAACCTAAAAAGGACAGAATATNCTGCCCCCCTTGGCTTCGCTAGGAGTTGGCCTAGACGGAGGAGTTGAGGATTAGGTGACAGCACCTTAACTCTCACTTGCCCCCAAGGACACACCGAGTGGATTGAAAATTTCTTCCATGTATCCCAGGTGTGTATAAGGCGGCAACAGACGTAACTAACAAATCCCCACAAATCTGCATGTATGCAACTTCTAAAAACAGAAATTTGCCCAACAAAAATATATCAACCTGAAAAGGACAGAATATAGTGCAAAGCCAATAAAATGGCAGCCGCAGAAAACACTGCTAAAAATAGCAGTAAAGTCTCATGCAGAAGTACTAAATATGATATCCCTGCAATCAATATGAAGATGATCTGGTAAAAGAACTTGACCTGATCTCAAAATCTGGAACCAAAAGATATGCTCATGAATGTGCTTGATCATTAACATCTAAATTTGCATGGGGCAAATTCAGTGGTAACAAGTAGACAATCCATTCTACCAGTGGTATGCTTGTTGGTTAGTCTTGCAGTTCTGTTGATTGTGATTGCTCACCTTCTACAGTAAGTCGTGACACACTATGGTATAAATATATTCCAAAAGATTTGCAACGTGTCACAACTGCCCTTATGCAGCACAAGGGACACATTGGATGTTAGCGCTCTTTGTTTGTAGTGTTGCAGACCAGAAACACTCTAGAACCGGCACTTGTAATTTTTTTTGAACCAGAATTTTGGTTTGCACCATGTCTCAGACACAATCTGCATTTGTTGAAGCAACTCAGAATTTTATGTGGCTTACATACTTCAGTAAATTTTAGACTTCCCAATGCAGTTTCATTCTGCAATCTTTAGACTTAGTCTTTGTTCCTCCAGAATTAAAAGATCCAAAAAGGAAATACTAAAATAGAGAAAAAAGATAGTTTAAACTTTAAAGGAAACTCATCACTTAGGAAGGCCATGTATATGAATCGAACTTGAGAACAAGCATACTTCTTCTGTCTCAAATAATGATAGATAAGGGCAAGAATGACCAGCATGACACAAGTGTACTTTTAGAAGCACACTGACATAAACTAATGATTAAATCCTAACAAAACAAGACATGTCTAAGATCCAAGCAATTGAATTACCATATCACAACGGTCTGATGATTTCAATCTATTTAATACTTCAATGAGTACTAAATGCACATATGGATTTTATCAATGACAATTAAAGACTCGTAGGTATTGTTGGCCCCAATTTCGGTCAGCACATTACACTCATTAACAATATCAAATTTGCATCAGAATTTCATAGCTGCTTGCTTCAATTGTACAGTACTTTTCAGCAGCTAACAATATGCGGTTGGAGGCGAAACAGTATTTCCAAATTCTTCTCCCTCCAAGCTGCAAGGTTCTCGAAACACTTATTTCCTAAGTGTTGCAAGTTGCACAACATGCTCTTTCTCCTCTCCGTGTTCAAAATCAGTTGTTAACTCCCTCAAGAGGCTTTTTGGTAACATGTGGTGTGGCTCTAGCTCTTTTGTGGAACATTTTTGGCATGGTTGTGGTATCTTATTACTTCAGTTTCATGGCAGCATTGCTCTGGTTGGAATTTGAGATGTCATTACAATTTGCATGGTTATGATGTGAATGGTTCAAGCTCTAATGTGGTCACCTTTGACAAATGCAGGTGTGATATTTTGTTAGGTTACATGTTACCATGGTTTCCCTTGATCTGGTTAAGTCACCGTGGTTTGGCTACCATAGTCATATGGTTCAGGTTTATGGCAGCTTGGATTAGTTATGCTCATACTTGATTTCATTTAGGGCATAAAAGATTGTGTTTCAAAAGTATTGGTTCAAATTTATGGTTACAATATCCTTTGCTTCAAAGTAATAATATCATTAAGTTATAACCATAGATTATATCATAACCACTCGGCATCTGCAAAAATCCTTCAAGTCATAACACCAAATCATAGCATATGTTGCTCATACCATAGCTCAATGCATATGCCACTTAGTCACTTTGGAAGAAAGTTCAAAGTTAAATATATTTTGTATCAACACATCCACAGCCATGTGTTATTATTTCAAGTTCAAACCATGGTTTGGTTATTTGTTTGGCAAATCTAATAGAATACATTTGTTGCAAAGTATCATGTCACACCACCTTAATCTTGGACTTGTTGATTAACGTTGCCACCTTTGGATATATACCATCGGCATATGATATTAGCCACAATTAATATGCTTTTGTGTAAATCGACAATTCTGATTAGTTTGGAGTTAGCACTCTAATTGTGAGCGTCAATTGTATTGTTGTAACTACAAAGGATAAGAACTTGGCACTCTCATTGTATTGACCAAAATTCACCATGTTGTATTGTTGGCAGGCCTACTTATCGAAGGGGGTGTTGAAATTAATGCAGCTGCAAAAGCCATTCTCCTGAGGATGGAAAAGACCCTAGTTGTAGACTAGGGCCCCCAACACACTCCTAGAGTTTCTTGGTATGAGACCAAGCAATGAGAGCCATGGCAAAAGACCCTTGTGAGGGCCCCCAATAGATGACTGGGGTTCTTGGTCTAGAACCAAGCAGAAAGACCCTTGTGAGGGCCCCCAATAGATGATTGGGGTTCTTGGTCTAGAACCAAGCAGAAAGACCCTTGTGAGGGCCCCCAGTAGATGACTAGGGTTCTTGGTCTAGAACCAAGCAGCAAGACCCTTGTGAGGGCCCCCAGCAGATGACTGGGGTTCTTGGTCTTAGACCAAGCAGTAAGTCCCTAGATGTGTCTAGACTCTAGGGCCCCTAGATGTGTTTCAGGGAACCCTTGCTTGATGCATGGGTTGATCCTTGGTCTTGTACCTTGGTGGATAAGACCCTAGATGTGTTCTAGGGCCCCTAGATGTGTTCTGGGGCAACCTAGTTCCTGACCAGGTAGATCTTGGTGTAATCCCAAGATGTGTTGATATGTGATCCTCTTCTTCTCTCCTGGGATGTATCTAGGAGTGTCTATGAAGATGGACTTGATCACATTGTTGATGTACCCCCTTATGCAGTGATGATAAAGTTTATGGGTCACTATGAGACTCATGTGGACATGTTTTGCCATTATGTAACTCCCCTTGACTGTGTCTTAAAAGGTAAGCCTTTGTTGTTTGCTTTCACTCTTGTTTTATGTGATGAGGATTTTATTTATGAAATTAGGGTTTCATTTATGTGATTATGGTTGTAATTAAAAATTAATTGGCATATTAATTAATATTTATATTAATTAAATGCCAATAATTAATTATAAACGTAATTACCCTAATCCCTCTCCCTAACTATAAATAAGACTGTACCCTCTAGCTTTTGTTCTATACCAAGGTTGTTGGGAGAGCAAAGCGGGAGCAGGAAGCACAAATTTTCAAAAATCTCTGGGAGCGGGAGCGTTTTGGGAGCGTTTTTTATATAATACATATATATATATATATAAAACATGCAGAATGTTGAATCAATTGCAAAAAACATGAAATGAAAACATAGATATAAGATCATTTAACTAATTGATTAGTGATGAATCGATGATCATTAAAGCATCAACCATTTAGTACATACTACATACTACACATATAACATCAATCATAAACATATGTGGGACTCAACATTAAAGCATCATAACATCAATCATTAACTTCAACGGTAAATTGTCATATGATGTTCTTAAGTTCATAACTTCATAACTTCATTGTTTACAGAATAAGCCATAATAAAGAGTCAAGACTCAAGACAAAGTACTAAGTTTTAGAGCCTACTTCTAAACATGAAACAAAAAAAGAGATCTAGCAAGTACTAAGTACTATGCTCTAAGTTTTCCTCTTGCCACGAGAAACTTCTAGTTTCTTCTCCTGTGATCTTTGAATAAGAGGAGGAACAAGTGGAAGTGATCGTGGAACACGACCAGCAGATGAATGGCCCCCACGTGACAATGGATGTTGTGCAGATAAAGCTAAAAATGATGAATCTGGAACCCTTGTAGTGGATGGGGGTGGCATGTCTCCTCTAGGAATATGATCGCCATCATGATCACTCAAAAGTTCCTCTTGCAAGCGCTCTAAAACAATGGTTCCATCCTGTAAATTAGTCTCCTCTGGATTGTTATCCCAAGTCATATCTCTTTTACAAAAAGCATTCCCGTCTGCATCACAGTGATGCAACAACAACCTCAAGTTGTAATGCACATAAACCAAGCTTTCTGCCCAGTCTACATTCAAGTTGTTTCTCTTTACACTGTGGATGAAGCTATAGGTGCTCCAACACCTCTCTGCAGAAGAGGTGTTAACGACTTGAGAAAGCACCTTCACCGCCAATTTATGTAAAGTTTTGGTAGGGGAGCCATACATGTTCCACCATTCGATAGCACCCAACCTGTCTCGATCTTTGATTGCATGCAAGTTACCAAAGACTCCATGCTCACTGATGTATTTGCTCAATTTGTTTCGTACTTGAGCACACTCCTCTTCATCAGGTACCAACTTGTCCAATGCAAGCATGTATTCATTTTGCACCTCTGGATCTGTGTGTGGTTTTCTCCTTTCCCCACCCCCAAGTGCTAGTTGGGCCAACCAAGATGAAGAATAATATTTTGGGGTAAGGACATATGCCAAGGCATGGAGTGGAACATTCAAATTATCCCACCTTTTGACCACAAGTTTATGGATATGATCATACAAGATCGCATCCTTCGGCTCTACAATGTCTTTGATTTGGCCTAACATGATGTCCATCTGCTCATACACCTCTCCAATCACCGATCGATCTGTATCTGCAAACTGAATCATAATGTAAATGGGTTTGGTGAACTGCAGAATATACCAAACCTGTTGCCAAAAATGGCCATCAAGAACTGTTTCCTCCACCTCCTGAAAGTCACTTCTCTCAGATGCAGATGTAGCCATGTCTTTTAGATCCTGCCATGAATCACTCGAGGCCATACTAGCCAATGCCTCTCTTACCTTCAACAGATGCCTGAATGTGAGATAATAGCTAGCAAATCTGGTCTTTGCAATCTTTAGTAACTCCAACTTGGAGAGACTGCGAAAAATGTAGTGGGCCATGCTATGATTGGTAATAAATCTTATCATCTTCTTCCCTCTCTTGTACAAAGCACCAATCCATCTATAATCATGGTCCTTCATTTTAATGATATCATGCATCAAAAGGTTCATTGTGTGAACCAAACACCCCGACCAAAATATACTGAGGTACCTATCTTCAATGATTGCTCCTGCTGCCTTACAATTAGCAGCATTATCAGTGATGACTTGAATGACATTGTAAGGCCCAATCTTTTGAATGGTTTTAAGGAAGGCATCTGCAATATTAATCCCTGTTTTGTAGCAATCTAAGTAGTCATGGGTTGAAAGGAAGATCGCACCACTCTTAGACACAGCAAGAATATTTATCAATGGCTTGCCATTCACATTTGTCCAACCATCAGAGACAATTAATACCCCATTTAGGTTCCACTCATTTGTAAATTTTCCTAGAGCACCTTGGATTTTGGCTCTTTCCCTGTCAAGTCCCACGGTTCTAGCTTTGTCATACCCAGGGCTCCTATAACCTTTAGGGGCACCATTGATGGCTTGGACCATTTCATGCCAATATGGTGAGCGAAGAACATT
>JASDQU010439851.1:37937-50269 GCA_032191745.1 Picea mariana | reverse complement strand
GCTATCACACTACAGCAGGTTGAAGTAACTCGGGCCAAACTCGAGACATTCGAATCGGATCTGATTAGACCTGAGTGACTCAAAACGAGTCACAGGTGAGTGTTGGGGGCTTGTTGGCCCTTGACCAAGTTTTGAGGAACACTTGGTTATATTTGACCGTTTTTGGACATCGACAGCTTGTCAAAGATGGAGCGCCAGGCGAAGCAGAGATCACAGGATCTCAGCCCACTTTTGGGCACCTTTTAGGGTTTTGGGGTAATTTAATGGGAAAGGGATGTTGTCCCATGGGTTTACCCATGTTTAGGCCTATGTTGTAAAGTATAAATAAGTAGCTAGGAAATGAAAGAAAAAGAACGGCTTAGTGCTAGTAGTTAGATCTGTGTGATCGAATGTAAATTCTCTGTGCATGATTGTAAGAGTCTTCCAGACCTGAGTGCAAGTATTGTAAATGCTGAGTGCACGGATTGTAAGAAGGCTCTATGCTAGATCTGTTCGAGGAAGGAGGATCTGGCAAGGTGCGCGCAAATCTCTTGTCCTATGCGAAGCACAAGTTGAGCTCTATGCTATAATCAGATTGATCAAAGTTAATAAAGAAGAAGATGACTTTGTGGGCGTAGCCCTAGGGTGGGGGTGAACCACGTAAACCTATGTGTCATTCTTTGTGTCTTTGCTTCCTTTGTGTTTTCATTATCTTGCTAAGTGCTTTGCCATGATTAGATAGATTTACTTAAGCTTTTTGATTTACTAGATGTATATGAATAGTATATCTGATGTGTATGAGGCTGCTTAGTGATTATCTATAGAATCTAATATGCTCTGATGTTGCTAAGCACTGAAATATCTTATATCTGAGCAAGCATTGTGATGTTCTGTCTTATCTGTGAAGTACAATAAGGGTGAATAGTGATGAATGAGCAGTGTTAAGTGCTCTATAAAGGATATATCACAGATCTGTGTCCCAACTAAGGTTGCAGACACCTGGGTCTTGCAACCACCCCTGCCTCTACCTCGGGTGAGACTTGATCTACTTTGCAAGTGCTGCCGAAAGGTTTGGTAGTTAGGGCTTTGTTGGTGCGCTCTTGAGCATTGAACCCTGGGTCTACCCCTGTGCCAACACATGCCAACCTCTAATTATTACAATTTTGGAAGAAAGGATGATCAATGATGCATATATTCCCATGGTTTATCAATCGTAGTCATGTATTTAAGGATAAGTTATAACCTCATATGAAGGCAACTCAACATCCAAGAAATTACAGAACTGAGAAATTTGACAGCCCAAATGGGAAAAGTGAACTGATAATATTCCATATCATAATGGAGATTTTGACTAGCCTTATTTGATGTCTATTGGATTTCCTGGTAAGTAATATCAACCACATTCAATGACATATTTTCTCTAAATGATTCTACTTTTGAAGGATGAGGCACTACCGAAGGATCCTAATGGACAACTAATACATTAGACGGAATTGATTTGGAAGCTGAGGAACTACCATGTAATTCAATAACGCCTGAAGAAATCATAAAAATAGGATATGAGTTGGAAGAATTGAATGGTGGAGTCAAGGTGAAAGTTCCCATCAACTATGAGCATTTGAATGTACCAAAATCAACACTATCATAAGAACTCATGGAACCACTGAAAAATGGAATAAATGTACTTGTGTTGGTTCTGGAATTTGGCATACAATAAGCTAACTGATCGAAAGTAATCACTTTTCCTTTATGATGAAAGATGAGGACTCTAAACACCAATACCATTATCATCGCATACAAACAACCATGATCTAATAAAATATTGTAGTCTAGAGGGGCATCAACTACTTCGACTTCAACAGAAACATTATTTCCACTTAAATCAATAGGAAAGTGACAAGATTCCATGAGGCTTAAATGTATGGCCATCAAATAATTTTAGAATGATGTTCAATTAGACTAGCTTTAGAGATCTTAAGGCTCTCAAACATGAGAGAAACATTATGAAAGTGGAGGCTCCTTTGATGGATTCACTTCCATTCACACAAAAGATCATTAGCTAAGATATTCTCACCCAAGTGACAATACTTATTTCATTCACATAAAACTGTACTTGCTACTTCAAAAACATACAACTCTACTCTACAAACAAAAGAGAGTTTAGGGTGAGAAAATCTTCTTCATTTCCATATCTACCTTTCTAGCCACATGCATCATTTACTACTGCAACCAATTATGGCATCTTGCAGGTCTTTTGATTCCCTATCCAACTTTGGAACTTACTCTTCATTTCTTGAATATTTATAAGCTAATCTCCACTCGGACTCTTATTTTTTCTCAGAAGATAGTTCTATACAATGGGGTGTCTCATTCCCTTTATATAAATCTCCAAATGGATTGAATTCCATCATTCACCTCACCTAGTCTTAGAATGCTTTCAAACTTCCTTTGATTCATAACATCTTTCTCTTCCTTTCCAAGGTAGTCCAACCTCAAGTCTAACTTGTTTCTTTATCATCTATTGTGTCTTAGGAAAAGTGAAGTTCATCAGTGCTTCAAATCCTTTATACATAATTTTTGGTTCATATCCTGCAACTTTTCTATGCACACATATATCTTATCCAATAATATGGTTCACCCATCTCACACATGAGATACATGTTTTCTTTCTCTCTTAGCAAATTTCCTCTACCATTCAAGATTTCCATGGTCCTTTCATAGGCAATCATTATGTCCATAATTTTGTGAAACCTTAATTACTTGGTGATCTATAAATTGTTGTGGATATCCCACTGGAATAGTTTGTCACAACAGATCTGATAAATAAAACTGAAATATACACTTTAGATTCTAGAATATTTAGTTACTAATTTTATGCTTGTGCATGAAATAGATAAAATGCAGAAAATAGAGAATAGTAAAACACAATTACACACCATCCACAAATAACAAAATTTTTTTCTCTAGGAAACCCTTAAGGGAGAAAACCTAGATAGAAGGTGAGGCTGCCCTGCTCTCTTTTACCTAGTATGGAAATAATGCAAATACAAAGGAGAGGGCACTCTCTATGGAGTTTCCTTAGACCTGTGGCCTACTAGGATGCTACATAACATTAACCCCCTTTGTTATGCTATCTAATTTCCCACTCCTAGTTGTTATTCTATACTATGAAACAAAACACAAGAACATAGAATGAAACCCCTTCTCCTCCTAGTGGCCCAGTATTTAAGATAGCATGATAGCCATCTAGGGATAGGTTTTTGACTTCCTCAACCCTTAATTTTGGTAGGGTTTTGAACCTTCTAGAATCTTCTTGAAATTCCTAACATGGATATCCCCATATGCATGAGTAATGGGGGCTAACATGGCATCCTCTCATACCATGGTGGTCAACACAATATGTCAACTTGTGGGAGGCATAACTTTTGCATACAAACTCTGATTGATGCATGGTCTACATTGTTGGAAAGGTCTCAGAATGTAGAACATTTTTTCAAGGGCCTATGCCCAAGTTCTAGAAACCAAAAGCCCAAAACATCGTTTAATGCCTCAAAATGGCTCCGGAAGGTTTCATACCCCAATTTTTCAAACTAGGACCTGCCACTAAAATGACCCTGCAAGTTGATTCCTCCAATTTTTTCCACTCTAAAAGTATCAAGATAGATGACAAATAATATAATGATCCAATCCAGATCACTTGGTTTCCTTTCCCTATCCCAAGAGATTAAGGACTTGTATCCTTATTTTATGCTAAAGAATATCATCCTTTATTGGCTAATGTTATAGCAATATTTGCCTCACCTTATGCAAATTCGCTCATAAGGCCTTTTTCCATTTCCCTATGCAGACTTGAAGTCCCCTTTTGCAAATCCCATAGCTAAAAACAATGTTTTTCCACATATGTGCACCCTAACTACTATACAACATGTGTATATGTATAAGGTTGCACCACTACAACCCGTGTACATCGGGTTTTGTGCTCAAAATTAAAAAATAGGGTCAAGTTTCCATGTCACGTCACGAGATCCATGATCCTTGACCTTCCATATATTGGAAACGTTCTGACTCAGCCCTTCAATTCCACTTGAAGGCTATAAATGGGCCATATCCAAGCTATGGAAAAGAAGAGAAGAATTCAACTTTGAGAGCAAAGTTACTCTGGAGAAATTATTCACTTCATATTGAGTCTACATCCCTTTGTCCTTCTAATTCTGAACACATTGTTCATCCCCCAAGCTCTTCCCTACTTGATTGAGAACCTCATTGTCTCTCTTATATGAGCTTGCCTTTGGTGGAGGATTGAAGTGGTGGAGGCCCAGCTGGAAGGGGCTTAGTTTCTTGGTTCTGAACCGTGACGACATGGAAGTTTTTAATTCATTCACTTATGTTGATTACATTTTAATAGAAATACTCTTTTCTTGTCCAATTAACATCTTGAAAATATTTGAATTGTTATTCCATGGGCATATTTGTTATGAATGTTGATGGATTATGCTATTGAATGTGCTAACTTCATATATTATCACCATATGTTTGCGTTTCTTGGTTGTTGAGGACAAGTTGCAGGTGTATTTCTTTGAGTCAAGTGCTCAACTATGGACTTGATTGAACATCTGGACGAGGTAGAATCCTTATCTTGTCTCATTATCATATTTTCATATAAAACATATCTGATATTAGAGTTGATTTCTGTAGTCATTTCTGTCTGTTGCAGTTTACCCCTAGCCATAGAGAGATTTTCCTCTTAATAGAATTGACGACCATACTGGGGAAATAATCTTCTTTTTGGGGTTTGGAGTGTTTTTATCCTTTGATTTCTCTCATTTATATTGAGTTTCTTGTCGTTTGATTTCTTGACAACCTCTGTTCATTTTGATTATGAGTTTCTTAGTGTTCTCCTTAGCCTGGAAATGTTTTAACACATATATGCGGGTTTTTACCTGACAGTCGTGTACATACGCATGTTTTCCTTATGCAAGAGGCATATATATGCGTCTTTCACCTGAACAATTGTGTACATCATCCTTTTTTGCTTGGCTGTTGATTTTGAAGTTTTTTGGGTGAGTTTTGATGGTTGTTGACTCTTCTTGGGTATCTGTTATGACTGTTAAGTCTCTGTAGAATGATAGGAAACCTTTCTTTGGTTCAATTTTTGGGTGGTGACTTTCTCATTATCATTTTTAGTTGATTGTCCTTACATTTTGGGCTGGGTTTTTTCTTCTTGATATCCTACTTGGTTTGTCTATGTTTACATACAGTAGAATCTTTATATCAAGTTGTTGTTCAGTCTTTGCATTTTCATTCTTTTATACTGAAAATAAAAAAATATTAAGCATTGTGCATTGTTGGCATTTGATCTTTTGCATCCTTATCATTGATCTTAGCACATGTATAAAAATATTGCATCTTATTTTTAATTGTAGAACTAAATTGAAAATTGCATTTTGAAAATCTTATCATTTATTGGGAATTGAAGTTAGGACTTTGCATTTTATTTATATTCATTTATTTTACTTGTTGAGTCATAACATCATTATTTTCATGACCAAACCTTTTTTGAGTAAGCAAGGCCACTAAAAGAAACGTTGGTAATTTAAAATTGATTAGAAACGATTTTATTTTCTAGGGTGCACAAACTAGCTTAGGATTTAGAGCCTTGGAATAAGATTTTCTAAGTAAACTTCTTCAAGGCTATTAAATAAACATATGTGTCTAACTAAGGGAGTGGTGAAATCCATTGTATAATTGGTGACGTCAGGAGGCTCCACTTACACCGGAGTTAAGCATGAGGTTGCATGAGGTTGGTTGAAGGGATATCCCCACAATACCTTCTTATCATCAGATATATTTCTAGGGATCTATTTGTATATGGGGATCTTGCTAGTACCTTTACCTCTATGAGAGGTGGTGCTTTCGAGGTTTTGGACTTTGTTACCCTGCCCATATAGTAGACCTAACTTACGACTGTTTGCCTGCGCATCGTTTATATGGTGGTTTCTTAGTTTCTTGACATAGGTACCACATAGGTTACTTGCAGGGGTTATTTTGCAGGTACCCTAGGTCAGATAAGGGTTGGACAACACACAACCTTTATGGAGGATTACCTCTCCAGGGGTATCTGACCAACTGATTGTTAAGCCCATGAGGGCCCTTATAACTGATTTTGATACCTCTGATCTTTTGCATGGAGTCTCAGGCCCCTCTTCGGTGAGGCATACCTACTTTAGGGAGGGAGGCCCCTTTCAGCCATTTTTTCATTTTTGTGTGCATATTGGCCTTTTGTTTATTGTATTTTTGGTTTTCTCTTGGATTACTAGTTGGCCTTAGGATTTGTTTTTTATATATTGAGTCTTGAGTCATCTTGGAGCCAGACCAACTTCCTTGCAGGTCTTTCCACTTGTTACAGTTACCACCACATTTTGAGTCTTTTCCTTCTAAAAGGTGTAAAGTTATAAAACGTGGTACACACACATCCACTTACCAGACTTGTGATCATACAAAATTGAGTACTGAATCGAGTAAAAAACATACTGGGAGTCCTTCAACTCCCATACCTACTATAGTTTATGATACTCCTTCGACACCTTCAACCAAAATGGTTGTAGTGTCGAAGGTTCCTATTATCACTCATGTTCGTCCTATAGTGAATACTCAACCTATAGCCACAAACCCGTTTGGGTCCTTGTGTCACTCACTGGGCTACAATATTCAGTCCATTCCTATGGCCTCTATCCCTTTTTCTTATCATATGCCTAATTTCACATCGCAATTTTCATCCTCCATCCCAGTGTCTAGTCTGGATACCAGTATTGGACTTAGGGGAATGGATCCTCCACATACTCCATTCTCATTTGGTGGTGCTCAAGTCCCACAAATGACTCCTATAGTTGGAGGCCTTCCTCCTATTAAACTCAAGTCTAATCATGTTCCTAATGCTTCTGGATGGAGTAACCAACCTGGAGGACAAGCTACTACTTATGGTCTGTCATTTACACCTACCTCCTCTATACCGATTCCGACCAACACATTTGGCATGACGAATCCACCTTTATCCTATAGATTCACACCCGGAGGAGGTCAATTCCATACCTTGGGCAACCCCCAACCTGGGTCCACTCTGGTTGGGGGCATTTTTTACAACCCTCATCATAACATTCCTATTGGAATGGTGCCGAACCAACCCCTCATGAATTAGTTCAGAGGAGGGTATTACAATCCCGGACAGGTCCTTGGTGCTTACCAGAACCCTATATGGGCTTCTATTCCCCAACAATAATATTTCGAGGGATCTTGGGGCCAGATTTCGAAACCCCGTCTCCCTTTCCTTGCCACGCTCAATCTACTAGACTTGTCTAAGTTAATGAATGAGCTTGTGTGTCACGATCCTTCATGGGCCATCGTCCCCACCAAGCTTCCTTCGAATATTCCAAAATTCGAAGGAAAGACCGGTGAGGATCCTGGTGATCACGTCACTACTTTTCACCTTTGGTAATCTTCTAATTCCATTTACGACGATTCTATTTGGTTAAGATTGTTTCAATGCACCCTCATGGGCATCACCGCGAAATGGTATATCGAGCTACTAGGGGGGACATAAAGAAATTTTAATCAGATGGTTTTAGTCTTCCTTAATCACTTCCAATTGTTGGTTTATTACGATGTTGGCATAGAACTTCTGTCGACCTTATGTCAGGACAAAGCCACTCATATCTCAGATCACATCCAGGAGTAGCATAGATAGAAGAGGTTGATCAAGGCCTACATACCCCCGAAATTCATGCTATAGNCTACAACCTTATATTTCTAAGGATGTTTCTACATGCGAGGTTACATCTGAGGAAGAAGCAATTTTTAAAGCCCAACAGTTAGATCTCATATATGCTCAGTCTGGGATGTTATATGAGATTCTTCCAGATGCACCAAGGCCAAACTATGACCCTAGACAAAATCTTGGGCCTCACGCTGATGGCATTGTAGGCTCTTCCAATATGAAATCTGCAGACACGATGACAAGCCATTTGAAAGAGTTCTTTCTAAACCAGTTTGTAGGAGGGCCAACTTCATCTGTGTCCTCCACTCCCTCTCAGTCGGTGGATGTACGTTTTGTGCAATCATCGACCAACCTAAATGGTAACCAAAAACGAGGAGGGAATAAAAAGAAAGGACGTGGTAACAATCATAAGGGTGGGAAGAATAATAACAAACCCAAGGACAATGGTATTAATGAGAAGTCGAATAATAATGGTGGTGAGGGAAAGAAACAAAGGTGGAAGGTGAATTTTTCCTACAATCTTTGTACAGACGATCACCTTACCCACTTATTCCCCAAACTTGCGAAAGCTATGAGGATTTTATCTCTACCGACAGTTTTCTTGACTAGTATTTTTCCACATAATCAACATATGGCCTCAATCTCCTCAAACACCAGAAATGCGACGGGTGGGAGTCAAAACCCACCGACGCAATATGTTGACCGTTTATGCATCAATATGGTTAAATATGAGGTGAATGTATCCAATCGGTCTCGCGATTACAATTCTCCATAGACTGTACATGTTCTAGAGTCTCCACCTCCTCCGGAGATGCTCTTACAGATAGAAAAGCTAGAGCCCCATCTTGTATTCCGAAAGGAGTACTCAAGCGCTCTACCCACAATCGTAATGCTAGAGCTGCCTAGAATTAATCTATTGTTGAGGATTTGGGTCAAAACCCCATGTGTGATGTCGGATCTGGAAGTACTCCAGATGTGTCCTTCACAGAGGAATTCCTTGCTATCTGCGTTAGAACCTCTAAATCCTTGTGGCTCTAAAGTTATCAAATTTGATGTCACAAATGTGAAGCCTCACTTACCTTAACATGTGGCATTCCAAATCCACATGGGTTACTCAAGGTATACCATCAAAAATACTGTTGCTGATGAATTTTCTATAACATTTGTGATGTCCTTGGTCTGTTGGAAAGCCCTTGACTCTTCGACCCTTTCTTAGTCTTCGAACCTTTCTCGGTCTCCGACCATGTTGACTGCTTTTGATGCTCATTCCTTCCGCCCTCACAGTATTCTTACTACATTTTCGGTCCAATTAGGTGGGAAGATGGTAGAGGTGGATGTCGAGGTGGTTGATGCACCCCTCGACTATAACTTGCTACTAGGATGCAATTGGACTTGTGCTATGACTGCAATTGTATTGTTCGTCCTTCGCACCCTTTGCTTTCCTCACGATGGGAAGATCATGACAATGGACCAGTTGTCCTTTGCATACACTAGCCCAATGCATCTATTGGACTCTCGATCCCTGTGATCGACAATTATCAGCTGGAAGCTCAGAATATCGGTGTTGAAATGTATTCATCCCTTATGGGACCTTTGACTTCATGGCACCGGTTCATCATATATACTCCATGTCTAGTAGTTCTTCTTCATCAGAGAGGTTTGTTCCTTTCTACACTTCGTATTTTAATGATCCTTGGACCCTACATTCCTAGACTGCATCTTGTGAAGGTCAGTCAGATACTAGAATGGCCATGCCACTATTGGTAGTAGAGATAGCGTATCAGGTTGTTCTTGACTCTTCCACCGATCCAGATCCTGTTACCTCACTGATAGATGAGGAGGATCTTGTTCTAGAGAATGTGTGGGCCACTTCATTGTCTTGTTCATATGACTGTCTCTATGAGACTTTACCTTAGGATGAAGCTATCATAGAGGCCATGAATGGTTCTGATAGGCCATGGGATGATATGCATCATCGCTCTTATTTTCTCCCAGAGCTTGCCAGAATCAAACAAGATGATTTTAGATCTACCTTAAGTGAGATAATCGTTCACGTCGTAGTTCCACTTGATACACATGAAATTTATGATGAAGGAAACATGGTGAGTATCTCTCCTACCGTCACGATCAATATCTCTTGTATTCTTGGCAAGGTTGAAAATGTATACATNTTGGTGTGGATTATTCGCCAGAGGAAATTATGATCTACACCGAGCTCTTCAAATAATTCCATGATGTGTTCGCTTGGTCATATGAAAAGATGCCAGGAATTGACCCTCATATTTTTGAAGATGAGATTAAAACCTACCCAGATGCTAAGCTTGTTCAACGATGAATTAGAGTTGTCAATCTTAGGAAGGCCCCTGTTATTAAGGCAAAGGTAGAAAAACTTCTTAATGCTGGATTTATCTACCTGGTTCCCTTGACTGAATGGGTATCCAATCCCATTCCTATGAATAAAAATAAAAGAACCATCCATGTATGCATGGATGCTTGTGACCTAAATAAAGCCTGTCCCAAAGACAACTTCTTGACACCCTTCATCGATTATATCCTTGATGAATGTGCGGGAAGTGAAGTTTTTTCTTTTATGGACGGATTTTCATGGTATAACCAAATTCATATTAAACCTGAGGGCCAACATAAGACGAAATTTATTTTCCCTTGGGGTACTTTCGCATACTGGAAGATGCATTTTGGCCTTAAGAATGCCAAAGAAGCCTTCCAACGAGCTATGACCTCCGCATTTTATGATCTCAAGCACATAGTCGAAGCCTATCTCGATGATCTCGATACTCACTCCCGTAAGAGAGTGGATCACCCTAAACACCTTTGACTAATTTTTGAAAGGTGTTTCCATTATTGCATCCATTTAAACCCTCATAAATTCATATTTTGCATTAGTTCAGGTCGACTTATAGGATTTTTAGTCTATGAGAATGGGATCATGGTAGATCCATTAAAGGTTGAGGCAATACTTCGATTACCTCCCCCGTGCACTATTCGTCAACTTCAATGATTACAGGGGAAAGCTAACTTTTTGCGACAATTTATAGTGAACTATGCCAATATTACTAAGGGTTTAATGCATCTCCTAAAGAAGGACACTCCTTTTATCTAGGATGAGTGAGCCCAGGAATCCTTTGATGTGTTGAAGAAATTCTTAGTATCGACACCTCTATTGAAGTCTCCATACTACGATAGAGATTACTTGTTTTATGTCGCTGCATCTGAAGAGACGATTGGTATGGTGTTGGTTGAAGAGGATGACGAGGTCCATGAGCACATCTTTTAATATCTTAGTCGAAACTTAGTCATCCCTTGTTGGCAGCAAGCCGAAGTGGAAATAACGATGACCGAAGTGGAAAGAAAAATGATCGTGGGGAAAGAAAGCGTGCATAAACTAAAGTAATAGCAGGAGGAAAACACAACACATGCACATGGAAGAAAGTGTGCACAAGGAAAGTGACAACTGGAAGGAAGAACGACACACATGCATGGAAGGAATACCTAACATCGGTAGGGTTAGGGTTTTGGTAATATATTGTAAACGGATGAAGAGCCCGATACATACATACACACACACACACACACACACACACACACACACACACACATATATATATATATATATTTATATATAGAGAGAGAGGTATCAAACTGGGGTTGGGTTCCTTATTTTTGCATTATTGTTCTATCATAGATAGGCACGAGTTGATGCGATATGTAATGTGGTTATGAACTATTTTGTAAGATGTTGAGCTAGAGGAGAGAAGGGAGATCTAAGGATTAGATCGCAGGTTGAGGGGCCTAGTGAGATCTAGTTCGCGTCATATAGATATTACCGATCTGAGGAGACTTGTAAGTGTGCGACGTTGTAGATGCATAACTACCATAACAAAAGAGCCAAGAGCCAAATCTTTGTGGACGTAGCCTAGGAGGGGGTGAACCACAGTAATAGTTGTGTAATGTGATGAATGCATGCATGTCTTTATCTTCTTTTCCACAGTTAAGTATTGTGCTTAATGAATGAATGAGTTATTATATTGCTATGAAATATGATTGTGTTGTTAAGGGAATAAACTGTTGAAGTTAATTCATAGTCGCGAATATAGTAGATTCCAATCACAAGTTGTAGTAGATGGCTCTAAATACAGATCTCATATCTCATACTCAATCCTAGGATGTAAACACCTGAGTCTTACAACCACCCATTTAAAGCTATCAAGTGAGACTGCGCAGCGCATTCTATGTGTCATGTTGCCTTTTGGCGTGCTAGGAGGGCCGATAGTTTTAGAGGCTTTGTTGGAAACTTGAATGACATGAACCCTGGGTCGATAAGCTCAGAGTAGAATAGAAGAAGAGTTAAAACCAACAATGGTTATGCTTTTGTGTTGGTAGGAATGAGAGAGGACTAAGTAAAAGAGATATAGTGAGCGAGAAAAGAGTGAAGAAAATAAGAGAGCAATGAGCCATTAGAAGGGAATGTTGAGACCATGGAACCCTACGAAAGCAGAAATCGAGAGCTGGTTGAGAACAAAAGAGCAAGAGTTTGCACAAAAAGACAATAGAAACCCTAGGC
>JASDQU010439851.1:20778-34812 GCA_032191745.1 Picea mariana | reverse complement strand
GAGGAGTAGTCACATGTCACAATTGTCAACAACTAGTACATTATGCAAAGGAATGTCCACTTCCACCAGTGACTTGTATGTATTGTCGCACATCAAACCACGATACAAAGCAATATCCAACATTACTAGTAAATATTCAGGAAAAAAGGAACCATAACAATCATAATGTTCAGTGGATCTCAGTCGAAGCAAGGGATGAAGGATGAAACATCAACATAGTCACTCGTGGAGGAGCTAAAACAGGCACTAACGCAGTTTGATAGTAACCAGAACACAATCAGTGGGTGAAGAAGAACAATGAATGAAAGAAGAATTTCAGCACACAGAAGGAAAAGGAGATTTTTAAAGAGGCCAGACAATAATTTCCAAAGGAGGACAAGGCGTCGACTTCAACCACGCAGCAAAACAAGAAAGAACGAGAATATGAGATGTTGCCATCATTGGATCATAACAACGAGATACAAACCATGGGACAAGTAATTATAATCAAAGTCTTTTTGAAATCATGTGTAAAAGTATTAAGTGATCCATCATCTGTGAAAACATTTCCAAACATACTAGAAAAATGTAGCAGCGAGACAGAAGAAAATCTAGAACCAAAAATAGTTAATTCCCTACACACAAAAAGAAGAAAGAGTAGGGAATTTAGATTGAATGCTAACATTGGGGATTTCAATATGGGAGACATTATATTGGATCTAGGATCTGAATTCAATGTACTACCAAAGATGACATGGCAGTGCACGGGAGAGCCAACATTAAGATACTCATGTGTACAATTGAAACTAGCAAACCAACATAGAGTCCTACCAATCGGTAGACTAAAGGGAGTGACAGTAGATCTAGATGGAGTGCGCATTAAAGCAGACTTTGAAGTCATTGAAATAGTGGAAGACACAATACCTTACCCAACATTTCTTGGTCTGGATTGGGTGTTTGACAACCAGACCATAATCAACTTGAAAACCAGGAAAATGACGTTTGAGTCAGGCGAATACAGGGTCATCACGCCATTAAACCCATCCGAAGGGGAGAGGTTTGTAGAACCCAATTGTTTAGAATTAGAGGAAATTAGCCAGTTGTATAGAAAAACTGTAGGCAATGAAGATTACGTAAACCTAATTGCAGATGGGGTACTTAGTTGGCGAAGCATTACTTCATGTACAACAAACTCAGACACCAGTTTGGAAAAATGGTAGCAAAGACTACACGAAGTATCCATGCAAAGATGTGCAAGAATAGACCGTACAGTAAGATGGGTAGGCACAAAAATCAGAGAACCACCCAGTTTCCATGAACTAAACGATTTGGAAATATTCTTGACACAGTATGAAGATGCAGTGTTAGAAAACTAGAGACTGTTAGCGCTTGACTTATCACTCAAGGCCACACTCGCAAGATGGTGGGGCGCACACAAAGAGACAATCACAAACTAGTATCATTGTAAGCAGTTACTGCACATAAGGGTCGGTGAAAAATAAAAGAACAACAAGAAACATAAGTATGAAGGACAACCAACACTAGCGGAACATTTGGAGAAGTGCAGAATGTTGTGGAAAATGACACCTCTAGTAGAATGGCCTCATCATTTCATACACACTCTAGAGGGGATACCAACGAATTGGTACACACACCGGGAATTATGTAAAGGAACTACGACCTGGACAATATTACAATAAAATTTCTCAGTCACTTTCTCCTTCGAACATGAGAACCCCAACATAGACGCAACCCTTAAAAGGATCAGACGAGTGATATTCATCAAAGAAACAGAAGTAGAAATGATCACAGAAGAACAACAATGGAACAAACAGACAGTCAAGGAATTGTTGTCATGCTACCATGTACAGGAGGAAGCACTAGATGAAGATGATCCATGCGATATTCAAATTGAAGATGTAGAGGGCGAAAGAGATGTGGAAGGACCACCCATAGAATTAGAAGTCATTTCCACACCGATCAAGGTAAATAAATTTAACATTTGGACAGTTGAGTAGCCCAAAATAGCCAGCATTAGAGATTACTAGGATGAGAAAACGATAGAAAGCGTCATAGATTTGTTGCGCGAATACAGTGCCCTCTTTCCCACAACATTTACAGAGATGAAGGGTATAGCTGGAGAACTAGGAGAAATGAAGATACCATTTAGAACTTATGTGAGACCTATTAAACAACGACCCTTCAGATTGAACCCAATATACAAACAAAAAGTCAAAGATGAGATCGATAGGATGCTCGAAGCCGAAATCATAGAACTAGTTAAGGAGTGAGAATGGATAAGTCCAATGGTAGCATAGGACAAGAAACAAAGAGGGATCAGGATATGCATCGACTTAAGGAAGTTGAACGATGCATGCCTACATGACCCATTCCCTACACCATTTACGGATGAAGTGTTAGAGAATGTAGGAAGACATGAGGCTTACTCATTCATTGATGGATTCTCAGGCTACCATCAGATTAAGATAACACAGGAGGATAGACACAAGACCATGTTTGCGACAGAATGGGGATCTTATCAGTACACATTCATGTCATTTGGACTGAATAATGCACCCGCAATATTTTCCAGAGTGGTCATCACAGCTTTTAAAGCATCCATCCATCAGTTTCTTGAAGTATACCTAGATGATTGGACAGTATATAGTCTGTTGAAAAACCTTGTGGAAGTTTTACGGATGATGTTAGAAAGATGCAGACAGTGCCAGATATCACTGAACATCAAGAAATGAATATTTGGAACACCGTTTGGGATACTATTGGGCCACATAGTATGAAAACAAGGTTTATTAGTAGATCCAACAAAGATCGCAGTCATTGTTAACTTTCCAGCACCGAAAATAGCCCATCATCTTAGAGCGACATTAGGACACACAGGGTACTACAGGAAATTCATCAAAGGATATGCACAGATCACAACACCAATTGAAAATTTGTTAAGGAAGGATACAAATTTTTAATGGAATGATGAGTGTCAGCACAGTCTGGCTACCCTGAAGGAAAATATGGTTACTGTGTTGATATTAGTATTTCCAGACTCGGAGAAGACATTGCTTGTGCATGTAGATGCATCAGCGATAACACTTGGAGCTATATTGGCACAACCAGGAGCAAGAGACTTGGATCACCCGATAGTGTTTTCAAGCAGAAAGTTATCAGACTCAGAACATAACTATAACATGATAGAAAGAGAAGGCCTAGACATGGTCTATGCACTGCAGAAGTTCAGGCATTACTTACTGGGAAAACACTTTAAGATGTTCACAGATCACTCAGCCCTAAAATACCTAGTCAACAAGACAGTGTTGGGGGGGATAATCTGTCAATGTTTACTGCTATTTCAAGAATTTTACTTTGAAGTAATAGTTAAACCAGGAAAATTGAATGCAGGACCTAACCACCTGTGAAAATCCGATTTGTATATGACACTTGCTGAACTCTACAAACACAATGTGCAGTCAACCGAAATTTTTCAGGCCATCATTCCTTAACAAATGCCACAACATTCATAAACCAATCTGATTTAAGAAAACATTCGGATTTCATTTTATTTCTGAGCTCTTCTCTGCTCTGTAATCATTTTCGCACACTAGCCCCTTTCTCTCAGTCCCCAATCCATGTGATCATGGGCCATGACCAAGCGCTATATCACTAGGTGCTTACTCGGGCCTTTAGATTCATAAGTTTTCAAAGCACCACACAACAATATCTCAGAGTTTCAGATTACCGAACTCACGAAGTAGGGAAGATCATCAGTCCACATCTACCTAACATCCAATGACTGACACTCACTATGGAACCTCAGGCATATGAGTTCCGGAACTCCGAAGCTTCAGGACTTTGGAGAATTTCACTTTCATGCATCCCAAACCGTTAATATCCAAACATTCCCAATCACCTTTGGTGATGTCATTAAGTCACATCGCTGAGCGCTCTTCCAATTGCGGGGGCATGCAACAATGGTTTGGAGTAACCCACCTTTCATCCCACAATTCTTCTGACGTTGACACATAACCCCTCAGTGAAACCGGGGTTTGGATTGTAGGACTGCCTTGGAGAATTAAATCCCATGCAACTTGGGTCCCCGCAATGCCTCATGGCTGTCAATCTTGATGTATCATGATCAACATCAGTGTGGGTCCTTTGACCTTTAACTTCCTTATGTAACCTCGGGGTCCCACTAACCATGCTCATACGGAATGCCACGTGGTGGAATATTAGTGGTTGATATGTGGCTCAGTCAAATGAGTCACATGTGTCATGTTTCATATGGCATTTCAAACTTATACGAGTTCAAAACCCACTGACACATGGTGCACAACCCATGTGTCCACATAAAACCAAGTGACATCACCATGACATGTCACTTCAGAGTTTCAAACTTCAAAAGTTCTTACGCTTGCTTCCTTCCAATATTCCAAAATCTGAAATTATGAACTTCTTTATCTTCCGCTCTTGGTTTGATCTAACAGTAATAATTCTCCCCAGATATACAGTGTAGATCTCTCCTTGGCACTTCGGAGTTCCGGGCTTCCACCTTTCTCTTAGTTTGCATCAACTTCACCGAAGTTGAGAAGTCCGAAGGGATTCTGGGATAACTCTTCTACACCTTCTCCAGATTCGACGATCATAAAGGATTCCCTTCCTTTCGAATAGATACTACGGTCCCAACACCACTAGTGTTGTGATATCTCTCTCTATGGCCAAATACCACATAAGTTGCGGTTTTACAATACCGCTACTCCTCCTGAGCTTTGTAACATGACCAAGGTAACCTCTTGGCACTCAAGAATGTTTCTGAGGTCCAAAATTGGTTCCTCTTAACACAATTTCCACTTGAAACCTTGGGTCCAATGACCACTTACCTAGCCCATCCAAGTTTGGTGTTGAAACCTTGGCTCTGAACTCAAATTTTGTCTATTTAAACAACAATTCTTTCCAAAAATTTTGCTCCATTTTCCACTAACATGGCCCATCCAGGCTTAGTGTTGAAAACCTTGGCTCTGATACCAATTTGTAACATCCCCAACCACCAATAGGTTGAGCAATGCCACTACTCAGATGCTTTACTTATCTCTGATACCAATTTGTAACATCCCCTAGCCTACAACTCCACCGCCGGGGCAATGCTACCTGTGGAATACCTTATCTTATACATTTAGCTTTGATCTATGACAACTCCAGCCTTAAACTATTGGGATATGCCACACAGAGATACTTGCGGAAAAACATACACATCCATATAAACACAGAATGACTATTCTACATATATATAACATATTATTGAGGAAATAACAGTAAGCCTACACATGCAGCATATACAACATACCCAGGAAATACTCATCAGTTACAACATATGTACCATTACACAACATGTAAATGAATATAAAAGAGGTACTTATCTTTTATTAGAAGACTAACAACTACGTGCAGACCTTCCATGAACTTCCTAGCAATAGACCACACTTCTCATCATGCTCAACAATAGGTCACCCCCCGACTTGGGACTAAGCTCCAGCGGGCAAGGGATTCCTAGACTAGGCAAGGTCAATAGAGAAGTTGCACAAAACACAGGAAGGATCTTTTGTCCCATGAGCCACTTACGCCCACAACCCAAAGACCCTCATTCCCCACACGCCTACTCCACCCCAGAAGGGTATATCTTCACTAATACAAGTCCATCGGCTAGTACACCTCCCTTACCTTGGGCTTCAGCAGTAGGCTAGACTAGAAGTCTCAAAGTATTGTAGTTTCTACAAGACTCCCTTCCAGGAGAACTCACTTCCCAGCAAACTCTCTCACCCGGGAGAGTTTGCTCACAGGCGTGACAACCTTCCTCTTCAACCAATATTCGACTCAGCTACAGCTAGGTATGGGTGACAACAATAGCAACAACACTCAATTAGCTCACGGGTAACATCAGTAACAGGGAAACGGGTATGGACACCCAAAATGGTAACAATCATACACTAGACATAGCAAGGCTCAGTAAGGAACAACCGACGGTAGCAAGCCACACTCATTCAAGCAATTGTGTGGCCACAACAACCAACCATTCTGACACAACATAGCTCAGACATTTATAGGGTGCTTAGACTTCACAGGAGACACGGCTCAGTCCATCAGTTTTCCCCACAGGTTTCAGGGTGCGTGACCAGGAAACAATGTAGAGGTCGATCATGGAGGTTTCACGTTCAAACTCTAGATGGAAGAATGGACAGGAACCCCCCCAACAGTGTTGTCTTTCCCAGCTATAAATGCATGTTCCCAAGTCGACACCTGTCTTCCTACAACCACATGCACTCCACTTAGCATTCGTTCCTTTTCTAGGAACTTAGGACAACATTTGGTTAATTGTCCACCTTATCATTTTAGGAAATAATAATAAATTATTATCCCCTTTAGAGGTAAGCCCCCTAGCTTAGCCCCTAGGCCCAAACACTTAGCCTCCTCCCTTACCCAACCTGGTGGAAGCTTAGTCCCCCATCACTCTTTCTTCATGGTCGGTCTACATGCAGTGATGTAATCATATTAAATATATGAGCATTTACATATATACAATAGTAGGATCACTGGCCTTTGCATCTAGGCTCTCTGGCCTAATCACCACATAAGCCTCCTAGCTTATTATAACTCGGCTCACCAGCCTATCCAATATGTTTACAATTCATAATTACAATTGGGGCTCTACCGGGGAATATTACAGTATGTCTAGGGCCATCCATGAATAATGTGGCCAAGTATAGCATCGTTATAGACTTTTACATGATGCCATTTCACATGATATTCACTCGTTAGAAGTTTTCCTAGACTCTCAATTAGTAGTACGTAATTTGAACAAGATTTACCATGTGCGAGACCCTACTCTACTCCGACGATTCTTATAGGTACGACTTTTGGAACGACATTTTGATTTAATTACTTATCATCACATACCTAGAAGCTCTAATTGTGTATCTGATGCATATGCTAATTTTGTTTTAGATTGGCATTTGTCACATAACTTAACCAGAGAAAACACTTTTATCAATGTACACATTGTAACATAAGTAAAGTTGAAGATCAATGTTTTATATATATATTTCATCTCTCCAAAAAATATGATGTTATAGTACAAAATTGGGGCTGACACCCTCAATATATATACGACCGATCATACAATAATCACGACATCTACGCCTGTGGCGCTACATGAGTGTCATGATAGAATACTATGGCAATTCTGAAATGCCAAAAGAGTCATTCCCAAGCATGGGGCACACCTACCACTTGTCGCTACATCGCGTCTGGTAGATCCTCTAACTGAACCATGGGAATCTTCTGTGTCAAGCGAGATAGGTTTCGTTGCACGTTTTGAAGCACTCTATCAATGTCCCCTCCTGTTGGCTCGTCCCCCCGGTGCCTCTATCGGTGTCATGGAAGCTTGTTCGGTCGTCGTGGACCCACGTCTGCATCACACACATGTTTAGTTAGTACTTGACATCATGCAAAATATTTTTTATTTTCTTATGCAAAAATACAAAAAAATGAAATATTCGAAAAAATTTGACATACCTATGTCTCTATAGGCAAAACCTAGTGGAAACGACATGTTTGGATCTCCTCTGAAGTCAATCCCTACATAAGGGTAGTCCTCCAAATCCATCACCTGCTGACTCCACCAGAAGAAAAACTCATCATTGTAGGGTGTTGGCACCCTACCATCCCCCTACCACCTCATCACCTCGGTCCATCATGCCATGGCAAGATCGTGAGGTCCATGTAGAACAATCTCAACTCTAGGGCCTAAGACTGGAACCCGCTTGAAGAAAAAACTAGAAAGGATAGATATGAACCCGAAGTTCCTCTTTCTACCCAATTTGCAGTCTATCAGTTGGCTCTTTATGTTGGCCAATAGTGAGGTGCACCCGTCGTAAACCATGGGTCGCAAGAACTCCACTAAATAGAACATAAGTGGCCTTGATGCCTAGTGCAAAGAGACTGACCCTATGATCCATGTCAACCCTAGGACAACAATATTGAGACCTATATTGCTGATCTCTCTGATTGGGAGTTGGCTCCCTACCTTCTCGATCCCTGCAATGCAATGAGTGGCTATGTAATCCTCTATGTTCATACCACTCTCAGCTCCCCAGGCTTTGAGTTTGACCACCTCACCCTGGTGGGACAATCCCTTCAAGAAGTATATGTCCTCAACTTCAATCCTTAATGGTTTTCCATCAAGGTTGAAGATCTCAGTATCTGGATCCTAGCAGTTCACAAGCAGCTGAAGCAGTCTCACTTGAGCCCTCGTACCTTTGAGAGCCCAAAACTTGTATAGCCCACATATTTTTAAGGCCATTTAGGCCCCTGGATATCTCTCCACTGCATCATCCACCTCTTCATACTCTCTTTCTCTCCACTCTAGCACCATCATGCAAGATTCAAACCACTTTTTGAGTTAGCAACATTTAAAAAACCTTATCCACGGACACGTACACGAGATACAATATACAAAATCACGTATAGGGTTTCTTATAGGCTGGTTGATTTTCAAATAGTCATGTATAGGTATGCGTATACGTGACCCGATAATATGTAGCCCACGTACACCTTAGTTTCTAAGTTGCGCCCTAAATAACTTTAAAAAGGAGGCCTAATTACAAATTTTAATCCACTAGAAAGAAAGAGGGGGGCAAGATGAATTACTTGGTCCAGACAGTTGTCGATTCCATCTTTTGTAGCTCCCACAATCAGTAGTTGAAATTCAGAGGCAATTTGGTCCAAAATACACTATTTGGGTAAAAAATACAAATGGTATGGTAAAATTGGTTTTTTTTACTATTTATAGCAAATTTTTACCCACTTTACATAGTTTCGTACAATATTTTGGCCTAATGGACTAATACCACAATGGATGGAGTTGGTTTTGGTGGTTTTATTCAGGGATTCTTGTAGTTTTTAGCGCCATGTCGCTCGTTCGTAACTTTGGATAGGTATTTTCGTCGTCCATCATATAGGATAGGTATCAAATCCATCATGCACACTTGTATCATTCTATGGTTGCAGCTCATATACTTTAGGTATGAACCCATTTAATAGCGACACAAAACCTTCTATTTGCAACTAGAAGTGTCGTTATCGAATGGTAGAGACTTACCAAACATGGGTACCCTAGTTAGATACCTTGCTTTATTCGGTGCCCATGCAAAGATTTTTGTCCGTAGGATCGGGAGTCCCTTATAGCTAATACATGACTTTATGTTTGAACCTCATTTCTTACTCATAAACATGCTGACCTATACCTAGAGGACTCCCAACGAGTCTGATTTAAGCTCTTTTCTAACTCTCTCAAAAAGCGAAAATATTGTCAAGTGAAATTGTCTCTTTCACACTCGTAAATTGGATTTGAAAGGATGTCTATTTGGTGCAAGTTTACCCCTTTTACAAACCAAGTAGACTAAGATTAGGAAAAAGGACATTTTTTGGTGTTAATTTGTAATTACATCTCATTCTCTTTCTTTCAATATTGAGCCTATTCTTGGTTCTCACTTTTGCGTTATAAGCCTTTCACCTCACCAGTTTGCATCATTAGCCAAGCAGAGCCTTTTTTATATCCTTTGCATCTTGACACCCTATACCCAAGAGGAAACATTCCCCCGAGTGTCCATCTCCTACATGCACCTCCTTTCATTGAGCATAGGTATGTTCCACTGCTGGAACTAGTTGCTTACATGTGACACTTGTTTCCTCCTATGTATCATAAGATTCATTTGACTATGAAAACACAAAAAAAGACGGGTGGGAAAAGAATATTATCTTATATTGGAAGAAGTCGTGTCGCCTTTGAACATAGCACACAATTTTTTACTCCACTTTTCATCAAAATTTTGGGTTTAGCATGACCTTAGGAAGCTGAACTCGTTACGTAGAGTTTACTCCCCTGACTGGCTACTCTTCCAGTCCCTATGGAGAGTTTGATTAATGCCTCCTGCATCTCAAAGTTTCATCATTGAGTCTATGTTGCCAGAGTCTTCCATATGTCTCGTGCTCTTGTTCAAAGGATGTCTATCAACCTCTGTCAGCCATTCCTTAGAACTCTTGACTTTGCATGTTGGTCATACCCTTAGTGTGTCTCAGAGTCACATGAATTTGTAGTGCTATTGTGCACCCTGGTCCTAGTTTCATCATTGGTAGGTAACCTTGAACCTAGCAGTCGACATTTCATCATTCGTCGCTGACTAGGTGGTTTCCCTTGTGTTCGATTACAGGAAATCTATTCACACATTAGGATTCATGTAGTGTCTTGGATGCCATTATACTTATTTGGTGGTTTCCTCACCTTTGTCATTAGTTTTCCTTATTGGATGTTATTTAGAGGATATTTTTCGTGTACCCCTTGCATCTGGCACACACGAAAGACGCACAGGTTTGTTGGTTCGTGAACATTTTCTTCGTCCAATTTCCTCCAAATCATCAAGCTCCCTCTTTGTACCTCATGCTGGATGATGAGAGATGCCTCAATGCTCTCCTTTCAGCAAGTCTACTTCCATCGACTTTAACTCATCTATTCTAGAAACGAGACCTAGAGTCCTATGAGTACCTAGAGGCTTGCATTCATTAGTGGCAGGTTATCCTGCCATCAACAATTGGGAATATATCAATGCCCCATGATCAATGGATTCCTCAAGTGTTCGACGCCGATACCTTTACTCACACTTGTAAGAATGTACTCAGTGCCTTGATAGCTACTTTCATTATCGATATGTTTTCTCGCATTTGTTAACGGTATACCTTAATGACAGATAATCAAACAAAGTTTCATTGTGTTCGACCTCAACTCCTTTATTCACACGATGTAGACTTGCACCTTTGGAAGATCATGTAGAAGACCTGAAGACATCAGTTCATAGTCACAACTTTCCTGAGTTGTTTCTATCTTTCATTGGACCAGTACCTATGTGACTTCAATGATCATGGGGGATCAGATTGTACTCCATTGTATACAAACATCTTTAGATTGGTTTTGAGATTGGTTTTATTGGGCCTTGTTCATGACTATGACAGCCTTTGGCATGTAGCCACCTTTGTATTGCCTATTCATGGCCATGAACAACTATTTGGTGTATTTTCACATGGATCTGCAGTGTAATTCAAATTGGCAGCCATGTGTGCAAAGTCAGTACAGATTGTAATATTCTCATGAGCAGCTAGTTCTTCCAGTTGGGTCTCCATTACTCCACTTCTAGATATTATAATGTATTTCGGCCATCACAGATACTCCTCTGACCTCACACATTAGGGGGCATCTGTTATAGCAAGATTTGCCTCACCTTATGTAAATTTTCTCAGAAGGCCTTTTTCCATTTCCCTATGCAGACTTGAAGTGGGATTTTTCAAATCCCAGAGCTAAAAACAATATTTTTCTGCATATACACTCCCTAGGTACTATACAACATGCATATACACAAGTCACACCACTACAACCCATGTACATCGGGTTTTGTGCCCAAAATTAAAAAATAGTGTTGGGTTTCCATGTCACGTCATGAGATCCATGTTCCTTGACCTTCCATATACTAGAAACGTTTGACTCGGCCCTTGAGTTCAACTTGAAGGCTATAAATGGGCCATATCTGAGCTATGGAAAAGAAGAGAAGAATTTAACTTTGAGAGCAAAGTTACTCTGGAGAAAGTATTCACTTCATATTGAGTCAGCATCCCTTTGTCCTTTTAAGTCTGAACACATTGTCCAACCCCCAAGCTCTTCCCTACTTGATTGAGAACCTCATTGTCTCTCTTACATGAGCTTCCCTTTGATGGAGGATTGAAGTGGTGGAGGCCCAACTGGAAGGGACTTAGTTTTTCAGTTCTGAACCGTGTTGGAATGAAAATTTGTAATTCATTCACTTATTTTGATTACATTTTAATAGAAATACTCTTTTCTCGTCCAATTAATATCTTGCAAATATTTGAATTGTTATTCCATGGGCATATTTGTTATGAATGTTGATGGATTATGCTATTGAATGTGCTAACTTCATATATTATCACCATATGCTTGGGTTTCTTGGTTGTTGAGGACATGTTGCAGGTGTATTGCTTTGAGTCAAGTGATCAACGATGGACTTCATCGAACGTATGGACGAGGCATGCTCCTTATCTTGTCTCGTTAACATATTTTCTTATATAACATATCTGAGATTAGAGTTGATTTCTGAAGTCATTTCCATCTTTTGTGGTTTAACCCTAGCCATAGAGAGATTTTCCTCGTAACAACTAATATCTCTCATAACCCTACTAGCCATTCTCTTGTTATACATAGTTACAATCATATCAATCAAGAGCATCACAACACTTCTCTGCAAATTATATTATAGTCCTTGATTGTAATAATGCTTTGCATGCATCCTTGCTACAATCCATCTTTGATGGTACTATTCCATAATACAAAATCATTCAAAACTCTCAATTTCCCCTACAAAGCATATATACACTTTGGCAATAATGGATAATGCATTAGATGCACTTTTCATAGAAGTGAACCAACAAACTTGGCTCCTTCTTTTCATTTCTACAATTATGAAATTCTAGATTGCATGTAGACAATTCCTTTGTCATCTAATGCCTAGAGGCTCTATTCTACAATTTATATTATACCCACTCATAGAGTAGAAACATGAGTCCCATGAACTCATATGGTCATGAGTCAGACTCATGACCTACAACTTTTCTATACCCTACCCAAATTCCGTGTTGAGCCCTATAAAATTATGCAACTCTATCACATGTCCATCCATTTCTAGTAGTAGATTTATGAACCTTATGAGTTCATCTTTACCTTCATAATCTAACCAAAGAATTAATACATAACCTCATGGAGAATTTTTTTCAAAAAATTGTAAACCAAAATTTTTACAATTTGTTTCTCACTACTTAAGTCTTTCTTGCTTATAACTATCGCATGAGCCCAAATTTCCTAACCCATAAATGTCTAGTGCTATATCTAACTCTTGACACATTGTCATTTACATTTCTGGCCCATAACAACGACGATGTTGTAACATGAGCTCCAACACCACTTTTCAACATACCCAGCCCCCCTCGATAGCCTTATTAAGGAAGAGGGGCCCCTTTTTTTATCATTTCCTTTGAATTTAATCCATCTTACCAAGATTCAATATTTCTTAAAACCCTCATCAAACCTGTTTAAAATCCATTACGTTGGATCACTCTAAAAAGTCATTAATATTCATTTGCTACATTTGAACAACCCATGAGCCACTTTTAGAGCATGCACACATCCAGGTCATTGGGCCTCTTTTGAGTAATCCATTAGGAACTTTAAAAATATTTCATCAGGCTCTTCTTTAATATGTGCTTGACACATAATCAAAGGCCATCGACCTTATTCAAATGATCTACTCCCCTTAGAATGATCTACCCAATGGAAAAGGCATGAGGCTCTTTTGAAAGATGGCCATCAAGTGCCACTTTTGAAAGATCCACTCGATAGACCATCATGCCTCTTCAAAAAAATATCTTTCAAATGCCCCCAATAAACTATCGAGCCAACTTGAAAGACCATATTTTGATTTTTCGTGATAGACCATCAAGCCAACTTGAAAAGTCATCATTCAAGTTTCCCTGATAAGCAATTGGGATACTTTAAAAGAGAAACAGTCAACAACCCCTAATAGGCCATCATGCTTGCTCGAAAGAACAATCTTTAAAAAGGCCTCATTAAACCAATGGGCCTCTTTAAAAGAACAATTTTTGAAAGGACTCGATGAACTATTGGGCCTCCTCAAAGGAACTTAGGCCTCTTACAAAGAATATTTTTCAAAAAGCCCCAATGAACCATCACGCCTCTTCAAAATATTACAACCAACCTTTGAAGAAAAGAGACAATCAAAGGTCATCTCAAAAGTAACTTAGTTATCAACATGACAAGAATCCTCCAAAGTTCTCATTTTTTAAAAGTTTCATTTAGTGGTGCTACCAATGGCACCCTTTTTTAGGGTTAAAATCACCATCTTTTTCAACCATATCCTC
>JASDQU010439851.1:0-18321 GCA_032191745.1 Picea mariana | reverse complement strand
TCAAAGGTCATCTCAAAAGTAACTTAGTTATCAACATGACAAGAATCCTCCAAAGTTCTCATTTTTTAAAAGTTTCATTTAGTGGTGCTACCAATGGCACCCTTTTTTAGGGTTAAAATCACCATCTTTTTCAACCATATCCTCTTTGAAACCCCCAACTTGACAATAGATACCATTTCAACCAAACCTAGTAGCACCCCCATTTTTTTACAAATAAAATTGCAAGTTTTTTAAATCTTGGCCTTGAGAACCAATGCCCTTGAAATGAAAATATTAAAAGCAACTCCTAAATTGAAAAACAGTATCACCCTCCTTTTTTTGGCTTAAAATTATAGCATTTTACAAACCATGACTCGAAAACCTAACACTATTTCAAAAGAAAGTAAAAAGAAAAAAAAACCTAACACTATTTCAAAAGAAATTAAAAATAAAAATAAAAAACAAAATAAAATAGAGAGAAAAACACTATTCTAAAAATAATTTAAAAAACACTAAAAAAAACCATAATTTTTTTAAAACAAAAATTAATAAATAAATAAACATTTTAAACCAATAAACATTATAAAAAACAATTTTTAAAAAACATAAACTAAATAAATATTAAAAAATCACCTTAAAGAAAACTAAAAATTAACACGAAAATACTTATAAAAAAACCCGCATATATGCCCAATAAAATAAAAATAAAAACATATTTTTAAACCATTTAAAAACAATTCAATAAAAATAAATATTAAATTTAAAAAAAAAAATTAAAATTCAATAAAAACAAATATTAAAATTTTTAGAAAGAAAATAAATTTAGAAAAAAACTTTTTTGAAAAAAAAAATTATGTATATTCCCAAAAAAAACATATTTTTAAACAATTTAAAAACAATTCAATAAAAACAAATATTATTTTTTTAGAAAAAAAATAAAAATAAAATTGAAATATTAATTTTTTAGAAAAAAAAAATTTTAAATAAATTGAAAATAAAATAAATTTAAAAGAACAAATTTAAAAAAATAATAATAATGAATGAGTTTTGAGCATTGTATATATTTTATAGTGTTGTCTAACTCATAATATGACTTTTTTTCACCTGATATAAATTTACACAAATCATTATTTAGCATACGGCTTTATTTTAGACAAATCATTATTTAGCGTACGGCTTTATTTTAGTTGGGTGGAGCACGACCCACTAACTGATTTTAAGTCGATGGTCGTTGTCGGTACTTAAATCATTGCTAAGAAGTAAAGTCGTCAATTGTTGATTTTGTTACATACCCATTGGATGTCCCGAACTTTAAGACTACCGTTGGATACCCCGAATATGCAATTGAGATAAGAACGCCCAAGTGGCACACCGTGTACCCATGCCCAGGTAGCACCACAAGTTTTGCCATAAGCCATTTTCTTCACACGGATAACTGTAAATTCTACATTGAAATATTTACTAAGAATTAAAACCCTGATTGAAATTTATTAGTGCAGTGAGCTGATAGGAATTTATATCAAGCGACTCTTTCAGTCTTTCATGAAAACAATGAATTAGGAAATAGGAGACACCGACAAAGAGATATGAGATCGCCCAATCACTATGAGATATGGCGATTATGTTGTCAATAGTAATTTGAATAGAAAACCCACGTCTGCATCACACACATGTTTAGTTAGTACTTGAAATCATCCAAAATATTTTTTGTTTTCTTATGCAAAAATACAAAAAAAATTGACATACCTATGTCTTCGTAGGCAGAACCTGGTGATAACGGCATGTTCAGATCTCCTCTGAAGTTAATCCCTACATAAGGGTAGTCCTCCAAAGCCATCACCTGTCAATTCCACCAGAAGAAAAACTCATCATTGTAGGGTGTTGGCACCCTACCACCCCCCTACAGCCTCATCACTTCGTTCCACCAAGCCATGGCTAGATCGTGAGGTCCATGCGGAACAATATCAACTCTAGGGCCCAAGCCTGGTACCCGCTCGAAGAAAAGACTACAAAGGATAGATGTGAACCCAAAGTTCCTCTTTCTACCCAATTTGTAGTCTATTAGTTGGCTCTTCATGTTGGCCAACAGTGAGGTGCACCAGTCATAAACCATGGGTCACAAGAAATCCACTGAATAAAACATAAGTGGCCTCGATGCCTAGTGCAAAGAGGCCAACCCTGTGATCCATGTCAACACTAGGACAACAATATTGAGACTTAGATTGTTGATCTCTCTGATTAGGAGTTGGCTCCCTACCGTCTTGATCCCTGCAATGCAATGAGTGGCTATTAATCCTCTATGTTCATGCCACTCTCATCTCCCCGGGATTTGAGTTTGACCACCTCACCCTGGTGCGACAATCCCGTCAAGAAGTATATGTCCTCAACTTCAATCCTTAATGGTTTTCCATCAAGGTTGAAGATCTTAATATCTGGATCCTAGTAGTTCACAAGCAGCTGAAGCAGTCTCACTTGAGCCCTCATACCTTTGAGAGCCCAAAACTTGTATAGCCCACATATTTTTAAGACCATTTAGGCCCCTGGATATCTCTCCACTGCATCATCCACCTCTTCATGATCTCTTTCTCTCCACTCTAGCACCATCCTGCAAGATTCAAACCATTTTTTGAGTTAGCAACATTTAAAAAACCTTATCCACGGACACGTACACGAGCTACAATGTACACAATCGCGTATAGGGTTTCTTATACGCTGGTTGTTTTTCAAATAGTCGCGTATAGGTATGCGTATACACGAACCGATAATATGTAGCCCGTGTACACCTTAGTTTCTAAGTTGCGCCCTAAATAACTTTTAAAAGGAGGCCTAATTATAAATTTTAATCCACTAGAAAGAAAGAGGGGGGCAAGATGAATTACCTAGTCCAGACGGTTGTCGATTCCATCTTTAGTAGCTCCTGCAATCAGTAGTTGAAATTCAGAGGTAATTTGGTCCAAAATACACTATTTGGATAAAAAATACAAATGGTATAGTAAAATTGGTTTTTTTTACTATTTATAGCAAATTTTTACCCACTTTACATAGTTTTGTACAATATTTTGGCCTAATGGACTAATACCACAGTGGATGGAGTTAGTTTTGGTAGTTTTATTCAAGGATTCTTGCGGTTTTCAGCGCCTTGTCGCTCTTTCGTAACTTTGGACAGGTATTTTCGTCGTCCATCATATAGGATAGGTATCCAATCCATCATGGACACTTGTATCATCCTATGGTTGCAGCTCATATACCTTAGGTATGAACTCGTTTAATAACGACACAAAACCTTCTATCTGCAACTAGAAGTGTTGTTATCAAATGGTAGAGACTTACCAAACATGGGTACCCTAGTTAGATCCCTTGCTTCATTCGGTGCCCATGCATAGATTTTTGTCCGTAGGATCGGCAGTCCCTTATAGCTAATACATGACTTTATGTTTTAACCTCATTTATTACTCATAAACATGCTGACCTATACCTAGAGGACTCCCAATGAGTTTGATTTAAGCTCTTTTCTGACTCTCTCAAAAAACGAAAATATTGTCGAGTGAAATTGTCTCTTTCACACTCGTAAATTGGATTTGAAAGGACATTTATTTGGTGCAAGTTTACCCCTTTTTCAAATTAAGTAGACTAAGATTAGGAAAAAAGACATTTTTTGGCATTAAGGTGTAATTACATCTCATTCTCTTACTTGCAGTATTGAGCCTATTATCGGTTATCACTTTTGCGTTATATGCCTTTCACCTCATCAGTTTGCATTATTAGCCAAGCAAAGCTCTGTTTATATCCTTTGCATATTGAAACCCTATACCCAAGAGGAAACATTCCCCAGAGTGTCCATCTCTCGATGCAAGCGGTACACAAAAAATACCCTCTGAATAACATCCAATAAGTAAAACTGATGACAAAGTTGAGGAAACCACCAATAAGTATAATGGCATACAAGACATTGCACGAATCCCAATGTGTGAATAGATTTCTTGTCATCGAACACAAGGGAAACCACCCAGTCAACAACGAATGATGAAATGTCGACTGTTGGGTTCAAGGTTACCTACCAATGATGAAAGTAGGACCAGGGTGCACAATAGGACTACAAATTTATGTGACTCTGAGACACACTAAGGGTATGACCGACATGCAAAGTCAAGAGTTCTAAGGAATGGCTGACAGAGGTTGATAAACATCCTTTGAACAAGAGCACGAGACATATGGAAGACTCTAGCAACATATACTCAATGATGAAACTTTGAGATGCAGGAGGCATTAATCAAACTCTCCATAGGGATTGGAAGAGTAACCAGTCAGGCGAGTAAACTCTACGTAATGAGTTCAACTTCCTAAGGTCATGCTAAACCCAAAATTTTGATGACAAGTGGACTAAAAAATTGTGTGCTATGTTCAAAGGCGACATGACTTCTTCCAATATAAGATAATATTCTTTTCCTGCCCGTCTTTTTTTGTGTTTTCATAGTCAAATCAATGTTATGATACAGAGGAGGAAACAAGTGTCGCAAGTAAGAAACTAGTTCCAGCAGTGGAACATATCTATGCTTAATGCAAGGAGGTACAGGTTCGTTGGTTCATGAACATGTTCTTTGTTCGATTTCCTCCAAATCATCAAGCTCCTGCTTTGTACCTCATGCTGAATGATGAGAGATGCCTCAATGCTCTCTTTTCAACAAGTCTACTTCCATCGACTTCAGCTCATCTATTCTGGAAACGAGACCTAGAATCCTATGAGTACCTAGAGGCTTGCGTTCATTAGTGGCAGGTTATCCCGATATCGACAGTTGGGAATATATCAATGCCCCATGATTGATGGATTCTTCAAGTGTTCGACCCTGACACCTTTACTCACACTTGTAAGAATTTACTCGATGCTTTGATAGCTACTTTCATTATCGGTACATTTTCTCGTGTTTTTTAATGGTATACCTTAATGACCGGTAATCAAACGAAGTCTCACTGTGTTCGACCTCAACTCCTTTATTCACACGATGTAGACTTGCACCTTTGTAAGATCATGTAGAAGACTTGAAGACATCAATTCATAGTCACAACTTTTCTGAGTTGTTTCTATCTTTCATTGGACCAGTACCTACGTGACTTCAATGATCATGGAGGATCAGATTGTACTCCATTGTATACAGACATCTTCAGATTGATTTTGAGATTGGTTTTATTGGGCCTTGTTCGTGACTATGACAACCTTTGGCATGTAGCCACCTTTGTATTGCCTATTCGTGGCCATGAACAACTGTTTGGTGTATTTTCACATGGATCTGCAGTGTAATTCAAATTGGCAGCCATGTTTGCAAAGTCAGTACAGATTGTAATATTCTCATGAGCAACTAGTTCTTTCAACTGGGTCTCTGTTACTCCACTTCTGGGTATTATAATGTATTTCGGCCATCACATATACTCCTCTTACCTCACACATTAGGGGGCATCTGTTATAGCAATATTTGCCTCACCTTATGCAAATTTTCTCAGAAGGCCTTTTTCCATTTCCTTATTCAGACTTGAAGTGGGATTTTGCAAATCCCAGAGCTCAAAACAATATTTTTTCGCATATACACGCCCTAACTACTATACAACATGCGTATACACAGGTCACACCACTACAGCCTGCGTACATTGGATTTTGTGCCCAAAATTAAAAAATAGTGTCGGGTTTGCATGTCACTTTTTTTTGTTCATCCCAGAAGTCTACAATTCTTCCCGGATTCCTGGATCTTCTTGTGCTCCCACTTTGATCATTGTGCATGATTATTCCTACCCTGAGCACTTTCAACACAGTGCCCCCACCTCAGTGGGGTTTGTTGACCGCCCGATCAAAGGATATTTCAATCTTCTGAGTCAAATTGACTCTTCAGGCTCATGATTGAACCCAAAAAAATTATACACAGGCCCCCCTTTTCTCCTTTAGGTGTAGGTCCTATGATACCTATGCCCTCTATATGCGCGCTTCTGAAATGTCAAGTTTCAGGCGCTAGCTCCTTTTTAATTAGCCCCCTCCTTCGTATGGCCCTGAGCTATGACCTCATGGAAAACTGTGATTGCGGGTGTGGGAAAGAGTGGTTTTAGGCCAACCCCCTTTTTGCCCCACAATTCACCTCCAGCTGCCACACATCACTTTTTTAAAACTGTGGTATAAATTGCGGCTTGTTCTCATATTTTTAACATCTGAGCAAGTTCTAGCCCCGCAATGCAGCTTGTCCATCGATATCCAATCCCTTGGCGATGATATACGATCAATGACTACTATCTATCCTCCCTTTTCTACCTTCTTTCCTCCTTCCACACATGATCCCAGATCTACACGATCTGTCGACAGGTACCTCCCTTCCAAATAAAGGACTACGGTTGATTCCGACTCTTCGGCCCTCAAGATTTTCAACTCTCAACTATTTGATTTTCCCCATATGACAATCTTCCTGAGTGGAAGATATATTGACACCTATCCTCCTTGACGATGGACGGTCCCAAATTACTTCGATAATTTGGGAATTTGACAAGTCCACTCTCCTGTGCACACAAGGGTTAAGTCTCATGTGCTTCCCTCCGGATCCAACGATTGCTTGTCCTTCGCGCTCAAACCCAATAGATGTTATTTGTTCCTCTCCTCTGTGCTTCCTTTGTTCTATTGTACGTTGATCTAACAATCTAGGCTCCTCCCCACAATCGATATAACGGCTGCTGTCTCTCCTCCTCCTAAGCTTTTTACTTCTTCTGCCTTGGAAGATTTTGTCAGTGTTCAAAGGCTTCGACCTTTGACCTTTCTCCTACAAGTCCACCTCTTGGATCTCGTCTTTGCTCTCATAAGCATTATCTCTTCTAAGATTTAGGACTTAGAATGATTTTGTCTCCCACGTACTTCTTGCTTTATCTCTTCTGAGATTTTTGATTTACTCAGTCTCCTAAGGGTCTCGGCCCTTCTATTTCCTTTCAAAGGAAAACTTCGTGCCCTCTTGGAAACCTTCTGCTCAATGCACACCTTGCTGAGCATTTTCTACAGAGTGTTCAACAGCTTTGTGAGTATCTTCCTCTGATACTCTTCTCCCTGAACTTGACAAAGAGTTCTCTCTGTGCACACTTGAACTCACTCGATGCCCACCTGGCAAAGCCCTATAGAGTTCTCAGTGACTCTATCTCTCTCTGAACTCAACACAGAGTTCTTCTTGTGCACTCCTTGCACTTCTACTGATGAAGGTTCAACAGTATCTCTCCTGAGCTTATCTGAGGTTAACTTACCTCTGTCAATGTACTCCTTGTGGACAATGTGCACTCCTTGCACTCAAAAACTCAAAGAAGAGAAACAATTGAAACTTATTCAATACTTCACTAGTTTATTCATTCAAACCATGAACAACATATAAAAACATAATAATGAACACAAATACATAAACACACTATATGCAAGAAAAATTGCTTTTCTATTATCTCTGTGAGTGTCTCCTAAGCGTTTTGTGAAAATTCGATTTGTTTATGACACTCGTTGAACTCTGTAAACACAATGTGCAGTCAACCGAAATTTGTTAGGTCATCATTCCTTAACAAATCCCACAACATTCATAAACCAATCTGATTTAAGAAAATGTTCAGATTTCATTTTCTTTCATAGCTCTTCTCTACTCTGTAATCATTTTTGTGCACTTACCCCTTTCTCTCAGTCCCCAATCCATGTGATCATGGGCCATGACCAAGCGCTGGATCACTAGGTGCTTACTCGAGCCTTCAGATTCATAAGTTTTCAAAGCACCACACAACAATCTCTCAGAGTTTCGGATTACCAAACTCGCGAAGTAGGGAATATCATCAGTCTACGTCTACCTAACATCCAACGAATGACACTCACTATGGAACCTCATACGTCTGAGTTCCAGAACTCCGAAGCTTAGGGACTTTGGAGGATTTCACTTCAGCGCATCCCAAACCGTTAATATCCAAATATTCCCAATCATCTTTGATGACATCATTACGTCACATCGCTGAGCCCTCTTCTAATTGCAGGGGCATGCAATGGCGATTTGGAGTAACCCGCCTCTCATCTCAAAATTCTTCTGACGCTGAAACGTAACCCCTCGGTGAAACCGAGGTTTGAATTGCAGGACCGCCTTGGAGAATTAAATCTCGTGCAACTTGGGTCCCCACAATGCCTCCTGGCTGTCAATCTTGATGTATCGTGATCAACACCAGTGTGGGTTCTCTAACCTTTAACTTCGTTATGTAACCTTGGGGTCCCACTAACCATGCTCATATAGAATGCCACGTGGTGGAATACTAGCTATTGACACGTGGCTCAGTTAGATGAGTGACATGTGTCATGTTCCATATGGAATTTCAGACTTATACAGGTTCAAAACCCACTGACACGTGGTGCACAACCCATGTGTCCACATAAAACCAAGTGACACACCATGCCATGTCACTTCAGTGTTTCAGACTTCAAAATTTCTTACACTTGCTTCTTTCCAATCTTCCAAAATCCGAAATTATGAACTTCTTTATCTTCCTCTCTTGGTTTGATCTAATGGTAATACTTCTCCCCAGATATACACTATAGATCTCTCCTTGGGACTTCGGATTTTCGAGCTTCTGCCTTTCTCTTAGTTTGCATCAACTTCACCGAAGTCACGAAGTCCGAAGGGCTTCCAGGATAACTCTTCTACACCTTCTCCAGATCCAATGATCATAAAGGATTTCCCTTCCTTCTGAATAGATCCTACGGTCCCAACACCACTAGTGTTGTGATATCTCTCTCTCTGGCCAAATACCATGTAAGTTGTGGTTTTATGATACCGCTACTCCTCCTGAGCTTCGTAACATGACCAAGGTAACCTCTTGGCACTCAGGAATGTTTCTAAGGTCCAAAATTGGTTCCTCTTAACACAATTTCCACTTGAAACATTGGTTCTAATGACCACTTACCTAGCCCATCTAGGTTCGGTGTTGTTGTCTCTAAACTCGAATTTTGTCTATTTCAACAACAATTCTTTCCGAAACTTTTGCTCCATTTTCCACTAACATGGCCCATCCAGGCTCAGTGTTGAAAACCTTGGCTCTGATACCAATTTGTAACATCCCCAGCCACTAACAGGTCGAGCAATGCGACTACTCAGACGCTTTACTTAGCTATGATACCAATTTGTAATATCCCCCAGCCTACAACTCCGTCGCCAGGGCAATGCTACCTATGGAATACCTTATCTTGTACATTTAGCTATGATCTGTGATAGCTCTAGCCTTAAACTATTGGGCTATGCCACACAGATATACTTGCATAAAAACATACACATCCATATAAACATAGAATGACTATTCTGCATATATATAACATATTATTGAGAAAATAACAGTAAGCCTACACATGTAGCATATACAACATACACATGCAATACTCATCAATTACAACATATGTACCATTACACAACATGTAAATGAATATAAAAGCGGTACTTATCTTTTATTAGAAGACCCCCAACTACATACAGACATTCCAAAAACTTCCTAGCCATAGACCACACTGCTCATCACACTCAACAGTAGGTCACCTCCGACCTGGGACTAAGCTCCACTGGGCAAGGAATTCCTAGACTAGGCAAGGTCAATAGGGAAGTTGTACAAAACACAGGAAGGATCTTTTATCCCAGGAGCCACTTACGCCCACAACCCACAGACCCTTATTTCCCACACGCTTTCTCCACCCCAGGAGGGTACACCTTCACTAATACAAGTCCATCGGCTAGTAAACCTCCCTTACCTTGCGCTTCAGCAACAAGCTAGACCAGAAGTCTCAAAGTATTGTAGTTGCTACGAGACTCCCTTCCAGAAGAACTCACTTCCCAACAAACTCTCTCACCTGGGAGAGTTTGCTCACAGGCCTGACAACCTTCGTCTTCAACCAATCTTCGACTCAACTACAACCAGGTATGGGTGACAGTAATAGAAACAACACTCAGTTAGCTCATGGGTGACATCAGTGACGGGGAAATGGGTATGGACACCCAAAACGGTAACAATCATACACTAGACATAGCAAGGCTCAGTAAGGAACAATCAACGGTAGCAAGCCACACTTAGTCAAGCAACTATGTGGCCGCAACAACCAATCATTCTGACACAACGCAGATCAGACATTTACAGGGTTCTCAGACTTCACAGGAGACATGGATCAGTCTATCGGTTTTCCCCATGAGTTTCAGGGTGCATTACCAGGAAACAATGCAGAGGTTGATCATGGAGGTTTCAGGTTCAAACTCCAGATGGAAGAATGGACAAGACCCCGCCAACAATGTTGTCTTTCCCAGCTATAACTGCATGCACCCAGGTTGACACCTATCTTCCTGTAGCCGCATGCACTCCACTTAACATTCGTTCCTTTTCTAGGAACTTAGGACAACACTTGGTTAATTGTCCACCTTAGCATTTTAGGAAATAATAATAAATTATTATCCCCTTTAGAGGTAAGCCCCCTAGCGTAGCCCCTAGGCCCAAACACTTAGCCTCCTCCCTTACCCAACCTGGTGGAAGCTTAGTCCCCCATCACTCTTTCTTCGTGGTCGGTCTACAGGTAGCGATATAATTATATTAAATATATGAGCATTTACACATATACAATAGTAGGCTCATTGGCCTTTGCATCTAGGCTCTCTGGCCTAATCACCACATAATCCTCCTAGATTATTATAACTCAGCTCACCATCCTATCCAATATGTTTACAATTCATAATTACAATTGGGGCTTTACTGGGGGATATTACAGTATGTCTAGGGCCATCCACGAATAATGTGGCCGAGTATAGCGTCGTTATAGAACTTTTACGCGATGCCATTTCACATGATATTCACTCGTTAGAAGTTTTCCTAGACTCCCAATTAGTAGTATGTCATTTGAACAAGAGTTACCATGTGCGAGACCCTACTATACTCCGACGATTCTTATAGGTACGACTTTTAGAACGACATTTTGATTTAATTACTTATCATCACATACCTAGAAGCTCTAATTATGTATCTGATGCATATGCTAATTTTGTTTTAGATTGGCATTTGTCACATAACTAAACTAGAGAAAACACTTTCATCAATGTACACATTGTAACATAAGTAAAGCTGAAGATCAATGTTTTTTATATATATTTCATCTCTCCAAAAAATATGATGTTATAGTACAAAATTGGGGCTGACACCCTCAATATATATATGACCGATCATACAATAATCATGAAATCTACGCCTGTGGCGCCAGATGAGTGTCATGATAGAATACTATGGCATTTCCAAGATGCCAAAAGAGTTGTTCCCAAGCACGAGGCACACCTACCACTTGTCACTACATCGCCTCTGGTAGATCCTCTAACTGAACCATGGGAATCCTTTGCGTCAAGCGAGACAGGTTTCCCTTCACATTTTGAAGCACTCTATCAATGTCCCCTCATGCTGGCTCGTCCCCCCGGTGCCTCTTCCAGTGTCGTGGAAGCCCGTTCGACCGTCGTGGACCCACGTCTACATCACACACATGTTTAGTTAGTACTTGACATCATCCAAAATATTTTTTGTTTTCTTATGCAAAAATACAAAAAAAATGAAATATTCAAAAAAAATTGACATACCTATGTCTCCGTAGGCAAAACCTGGTGGTAACGGCATGTTCAGATCTCCTCTGAAGTTAATCCCTACATAAGGGTAGTCCTCCAAATCCATCACCTGTCGATTCCACCAGAAGAAAAACTCATCATTGTAGGGTGTTGGCACCCTACCACTCCCCTGCCGCCTCATCACTTCAGTCCACCGTGCCATGGCTAGATCGCGAGGTCCATGCAGAAAAATCTCAACTCTAGGGCCCAAGCGTGGTACCCGCTTGAAGAAAAAACTACAAAGAATAGATGTGAACCCGAAGTTCCTCTTTCTACCCAATTTATAGTCTATCAGTTGGCTCTTCATGTTGGCCAACAGTGAGGTGCACCAATCGTAAACCATGGGTCGCAAGAACTCCACTGAATAAAACATAAGTGGCCTCGATGCCTGGTGCAAAGAGGCCGACCCTGTGATCCATGTCAACACTAGGACAACAATCTTGAGACTTAGATTGTTGATCTCTTTGATTGGGAGTTGGTTCCATACCTTCTCGATCCCTGCAATGCAATGAGTGGCTATGTAATCCTCTATGTTCATGCCACTCTCATCTCCCTAGGCTTTGAGTTTGACCACCTCACCCTGGCACGACAATCCCGTCAAGAAGTATATGTCCTCAACTTCAATCCTTAATGGTTTTCCATCAAGGTTGAAGATCTCAGTATCTGGATCCTAGTAGCTCATAAGCAGCTGAAGCAGTCTCACTTGAGCCCTCATACCTTTGAGAGACCAAAACTTGTATAGCCCACATATTTTTAAGGCCATTTAGGCCCCTGGATATCTCTCCACTGCATCATCCACCTCTTCATGCTTTCTTTCTCTCCACTCTAGCACCATCTTGCAAGATTCAAACCATTTTTTGAGTTAGCAACATTTAAAAAACCTTATCCACGGACACGTACACGAGCTACAATGTACACAATCCTGTATAGGGTTTCTTATATGCTGGTTGTTTTTCAAACATTCGCGTATAGGTATGCGTATACGCGACCCGATAATATGTAGCCTGCGTACACCTTAGTTTCTAAGTTGCACCCTAAATAACTTTAAAAAGGAGGCCTAATTACAAATTTTAATCCACTAGAAAGAAAGAGGGGGGCAAGATGAATTACCTAGTCCAGACAGTTGTTGATTCCATCTTTCGTAGCTCCCAGAATCAGTAGTTAAAATTCAGAGGTAATTTGGTCCAAAATACACTATTTAGGTAAAAAATACAAATGGTATAATAAAATTGTTTTTTTTTTACTATTTATAGCAAATTTTTACCCACTTTACATAGTTTCGTACAATATTTTGGCCTAATGGATTAATACCATAGTGGATGGAGTTGGTTTTGGTAGTTTTATTCAGGGATTCTTGTGGTTTTCAGCGCCATGTCGCTTGTTCGTAAATTTGGACAGGTATTTTCGTCGTCCATCATATAGGATAGGTATCCAATCCATCATGCACACTTGTATCATCCTATGGTTGTAGCTCATATACCTTAGGTATGAACCCATTTAATAGCGACACAAAACCTTCTATCTGCAACTAGAAGTGTCGTTATCAAATGGTAGAGACTTACCAAACATGGGTACCCTAGTTATATCCCTTGCTTCATTCGATGCCCATGCATAGATTTTTGTCCGTAGGATCAGAAGTCCCTTATAGCTAATACATGACTTTATGTTTGAACCTCATTTCTTACTCATAAACATGCTGACCTATAGCTAGAGGACTCCCAACGAGTCTGATTTAAGCTCTTTTCTGACTCTCTCAAAAAACGAAAATATTGTCGAGTGAAATTGTCTCTTTCACACTCGTAAATTGGATTTGAAAGGATGTCTATTTGGTGCAAGTTTACCCCTTTTTCAAACCAAGTAGACTAAGATTAGGAAAAAGAACATTTTTTTGGCGTTAAGTTGTAATTGCATCTCATTCTCTTACTTGCAGTATTGAGCCTATTGTCGGTTCTTACTTTTGCGTTATACGCCTTTCACCTCAACAATTTGCATCATTAGCCAAGCAGAGCCCTGTTTATATCCTTTGCATATTGACACCCTATACCCAAGAGGAAACATACCCCAGAGTGTCCATTTCTCGATGCAAGCGGTACATGAAAAAGACCCTCTGAATAGCATCCAATAAGTAAAACTGATGACAAAGGTGAGGAAACCACCAATAAGTATAATGGCATCCAAGACACTGCACGAATCCCAATGTGTGAATAGATTTCTTGTCATCGAACACAAGGGAAACCACCCAGTCAACAACAAATGATGAAATGTCGACTGTTGGGTTCAAGGTTACCTACCAATGATGAAAGTAGGACTAGGGTGCACAATAGGACTACAAATTCATGTGACTCTGAGACACACTAAGGGTATGACCAACATGAAAAGTCAAGAGTTCTAAGGAATGGATGACAGAGGTTGATAGACATCCTTTGAATAAGAGCACGAGACATATGGAAGACTCTAGGAGCATAGACTCAATGATGAAACTTTGAGATGCATGAGGCATTAATCAAACTCTCCATAGGGACTGGAAGAGTAACCAGTCAGGGGAGTAAACTCTACGTAATGAGTTCAGCTTCCTAAGGTCATGCTAAACCCAAATTTTTGATGACAAGTGGACTAAAAAATTGTGTGATATGTTCAAAGGCGACACGACTTCTTCCAATATAAGATAATATTATTTTCCTACCCGTCTTTTTTTGTGTTTTCATAGTCAAATGAATGTTATGATACAGAGGAGTAAACAAGTTTTGCAAGTAAGCAACTAGTTCCAACAGTGGAACATACCTATGCTCAATGCAAGGAGGTACAGGTTTGTTGGTTCGTGAACATGTTCTTTGGCTGATTTCCTCCAAATCATCAAGCTCCTGCTTTGTACCTCGTGCTGAATGATGAGAGATGCCGCAATGCTCTCCTTTCAACAAGTTTACTTCCATCGACTTTATCTCATCTATTCTGGAAACGAGACCTAGAGTCCTATGAGTACCTAGAGGCTTGTGTTCATTAGTGGCAGGTTATCTCGCCATCAACAGTTGGGAATATATAAATGCCCCATGATCGATGGATTCTTCAAGTGTTCGAACTCAACACCTTTACTCACACTTGTAAGAATGTACTCGATGCTTTGATAGCTACTTTCATTATTGGTACATTTTCTCGTGTTTTTTAACAGTATACCTTAATGACTGGTAATCAAACGAAGTCTCACTTTGTTCGACCTAAACTCCTTTATTCACACGATGTAGACTTGCACCTTTGTAAGATCATGTTGAAGACTTGAAGACATCAGTTCATAGTGACAACTTTCCTGAGTTGTTTCTATCTTTCATTGGACCAGTACTTATGTGACTTCAATGATCATGGGGGATTAGATTGTACTCCATTGTATACAAACATCTTTAGATTGATTTTGAGATTGGTTTTATTGGGCCTTGTTCGTGACTATGACAACCTTTGGCATGTAGCCACCTTTGTATTTCCTATTCATGGCCATGAACAACTATTTGGTGTATTTTCACATGGATATACAGTGTAATTCAAATTGGCAGCCATGTGCTCAAAGTCAGTACAGATTGTAATATTCTCATGAGCAACTAGTTCTTCCAGTTGGGTCTCCGTTACTCCACTTCTGGGTATTATAATGTATTTCAGCCATCACAGATACTGCTCTGACCTCACACATTAGGGGGCATTTGTTATAGCAAAATTTCCCTCACCTTATGCAAATTTGCTCATAAGACCTTTTTCCATTTCCCTACGCAGACTTGAAGTCCCTTTTTGCAAATCCCAGAGCTAAAAACAATATTTTTCCACATATACACACCCTAACTACTATACAACATGCCTATACATAGGTCACACCACTACATCCCGCGTACATTGGATTTTGTGCCCAAAATTAAAAAATAGTGTCGGGTTTGCATGTCACGTCAAGAGATCCATGATCCTTGACCTTCCATATACCAGAAACATTTCGACTAGGCCCTTGAGTTCCACTTGAAGGCTATAAATGGGCCATATCTGAGCTATGGAAAAGAAGAGAAGAATTCAACTTTGAGAGCAAAGTTACTATGGAGAAATTATTCACTTCATATTGAGTCTACATCCCTTTGTCCTTTTAAGTTTGAACACATTGTCCAGCCCCCAAGCTCTTCCCTACTTGATTGAGAACCTCCTTGTCTCTCTTACATGAGTTTGCCTTTGGTGGAGGATTGAAGTGGTGGAGGCGCAGCTGGAAGGGACTCAGTTTCTCGGTTCTGAACCGTGTTGGAACGGAAATTTGTAATTCATTCACTTCTATTGATTACATTTTAATAGAAATACTCTTTTCTCATCCAATTAATATCTTGCAAATATTTGAATTGTTATTCCATGGGCATATTTGTTATGAATGTTGATGGATTATGCTATTGAATGTGCTAACTTCATATATTATCACCATATGCTTGGGTTTCTTGGTTGTTGAGGACAAGTTGCAAGTGTATTGCTTTGAGTCAAGTGCTCAACGGTGGACTTCATCGAACGTTTGGATGAGGCAGGCTCCTTATCTTGTCTCGTTAGCATATTTTCTTATATAACATATCTAAGATTAAAGTTGATTTCTGCAGTCATTTCCATCTTTTGTGGTTTACCCCTAGCCATAGAGAGATTTTCCTCGTAACAACTAATATCTCTCATACCCCTACTAGCCATTCTCTTGTTATACATAGTTACAATCATATCAATCAAGAGCATCACAACACTTCTCTGCAAATTATATTCTAGTCCTTGATTGTAATAATGCTTTGCATGCATCCTTATCCATCTTTGATAGTACTATTCCACAATACAAAAGCATTCGAAACTCTCAATTTCCCCTACAAAGCATATATACACTTTGGAAATAATGCATAATGCATTAGATTCACTTTTCATAGAAGTGAACCAACAAACTTGGCTCCTTCTTTTCATTTCTACAATTATGAAATTCTAGATTGCATGTAGACAATTCCTTTGTCATCTAATGCCTAGAGCCTCTATTCTAGAATTTATATTATACCCACTCGTAGAGTAGAACCATGAGTCCCATGAACTCATATGGTCATGAGTCGGACTCATGACCTACAACTTTTCCATACCTTGCCCAAATTTCGTGTCGATCCCGATAAAATTATGCAACTCTATCACATGTCCATCCATTTCTAGTAGTAGATTTATGAACCTTATGAGTTCATCTTTACCTTCATAATCTAACCAAAGAATTAATACATAACCTCATGGAGAATTTTTTTCAAAAAATTGTAAACCGAAATTTTTACAATTTGTTTCTCACTACTTAAGTCTTTCTTGCTTATAACTATCGCATGAGCCCAAATTTCCTAACCCATAAATGTCTAGTGCTATATCTAGCTCTTGACACACTGTCATTTACATTTCTTTCCCATAACAACGACGATGTTGTAACATGAGCTCCAACACCACTTTGCAACATACCCAACCCCCCCGATAGCCTTATTAAGGAAGAGGGGCACCTTTTTTTGTCATTTCCTTTGAATTTAATCCATCTTACCAAGATTCAATATTTCTTAAAAATCTCATCAAACCTGTTTAAAATCCCTTACGTTGGATCACTCTAAAAAGTCATTAATATTCATTTGCTACATTTGAACAACCCGTGAGCCACTTTTAGAGCATGCACACATCTAGGTCATTGGGCCTCTTTTGAGTAATCCATTAGGAACTTTAAAAATATTTCATCAGGCCCTTCTTTAATATGTGCCTGACGCACAATCAAAGGCCATTGGCCTTATTCAAATGATCTACTCCCCTTCGAATGATCTACCCAATGGAAAAGGCATGAGGCTCTTTTGAAAGATGGCCATCAAGTGCAACTTTCGAAAGATCCACTCTATAGACCATCATGCCTCTTCAAAAAAATATCTTTCAAATGCCCCCAATAAACTATCGGGCCAACTTGAAAGACCATATTTCGATTTTTCGTGATAGACCATCAAGCCAGCTTGAAAAGTCATCATTCAATGGTAAGCCATTGGGATACTTTAAAAGAGAAACATTCAACAACCCCTAATAGGCCATCATGCTTCCTCGAAAGAACAATCTTTCAAAAGGCCTCGTTAAACCAATGGGCCTCTTTAAAAGAACAATTTTTGAAAGGACTCGATGAACTATTGGGCCTCCTCAAAGGAACTCAGGCCTCTTACAAAGAATATTTTTCAAAAAGCCCCAATGAACCATCAGGCCTCTTTAGAAGATTACAACCAACCTTTGAAGAAAAGAGACAATCAAAGGTCATCTCAAAAGTAACTTAGTTATCAACATGACAAGAATCCTCCAAAGTTCTCATTTTTTAAAAGTTTCATTTAGTGGTGCTACCAATGGCACCCTTTTTTAGGGTTAAAATCACCATCTTTTTCAACCATATCTTCTTTGAAACCCCCAACTTGACAATAAATACCATTTCAACAAAACCTAGTAGCACCCCCATTTTTTTACAAATAAAATTGCAAGTTTTTGAAATCTTGACCTTGACAACCAATGCCCTTGAAATGAAAATATTAAAAGCAACTCCTAAATTGAAAAAAAGTGTCACCCTCCTTTTTTTACTTAAAATTATAACATTTTACAAACCATGGCTCGAAAACCTAACACTATTTCAAAAGAAATTAAAAACAAAAAAAACCTAACACTATTTCAAAAGAAACTAAAA